>CM028144.1:20752708-20803641 GCA_016403345.1 Corylus heterophylla | reverse complement strand
ATTAATAGACTTGCCTATATAAAATTTTATATTTAAATTGCAAATATTTCAAAATATTAAACTCGTCGTTAAATTCAAAGATTTATTTCGTTAGTTATATTTTTTAGTATTTTTAATTAATTTTTGTTTAACTATTGTTTTATCTTGCCACCTATGAACCAACCTTAATTTGCCACTGATCGTAATAAACACTTGACTTATATATATATATATATATGAAACACACATTACTCTGTTTTTTTTTTTTGATAGGCACGTTACTCTGTTTTGGTGTGCTAACCAATTACCAAAACAATTCTTACAATCTTGAAAGTCCCTCAAAAACTTTTTGGGACTGTGTTCGGTATCAGTTCAGCTTGCCGCATTGCATATTTGGAATTGTGTTTGAGAAATATAGCTTTTAAGTCAAAAATTACTTTCTAGAAAAAGCTTAAAATTAAACTTTTGTTAAAAATGCGTTTTGGCCCTTTTTAGACTTTTCGAACCCTTAAAAACACTTTCAATCTCTTTTACCAAATTAGTACTTTTTTCTTCAAATAGACTTTTTGAGTATTAAACGCGTCCTCAAACACACACCCAAATAGGCTCTTAGAGGATCTAAAGCCATTCCAAGCCTACAATGTATGAAGTAAAATGAATCCGGTAAAAAACAAAATGGCCACACTGTCAAGATTTAAAAATAAAATTAAACAAAAGTTGAAGAATATAACTGACGAAATAAATAAATAATTCAATAAAAATTAATTATTTGGTAAAACATATAAACAATTCAACCATTGCAGGGAGGAAAATCTGCTTTTTTTTTTTTTTTTTTTTTTTTCTCGCTTATGCAAGTGATCTTTCAATGGTAGCAAAACAAATGGTTTTACAAACTGTTCATCTGATCATTAGTAGATCAAAATAAGAGACAATTCACAAAAGTTTAGAAGCAGATTATAATTTAGAAGCCAAACACGAACACAGAAGAAAGCAATGCCGAAATGACAAGTTTCAAAAATACAACATTAGATTACTACAAGATAACTTAATTAATCAAGGGGATAAATGTAAAATTGGTCTTTGTGATTGGCCTAAATTACAATTCACTCTCTGTGGTATAAAAAGTAATTTATAGATTCCTGTAATTAGTCTAAATTACAAATTACTCCATGCGATATAAAAAATAATTTATAGGTCATTAGAGTAGACCAAAATAACAGTTTACTCCCTTAACTTAATTTTCCATTAAATAACTTAACAAAATCCATTACTTTAGCACGTCACATCCAAAAAAAACGCGACACTTATTATTATTAATTTATGACTATCAAAACTGACAATTATAATTTTTCACATTATTTTAGGACGCCAACTTATATATACTACACATCAGCCCTCACTCCATGTCAAATTTTCTTAAATGCGACCATCAAATTCTCGCAAAATGCTTCCAAATCATGGCAAGGAAGATGAAAATAAGGGAGGGTTACACATTGAGTATAATTTTGAGGGTAGAAGAGATTAGATTAATTTGCTGTAGCAGTATGACGTTGTGTGAGGGTTGATGTGTAATCTTAGCCGGTGTCCTAAAATGATTTGGAAAATCCTAGTTGTCATTTTTTAATGTCAGAAATTAATAACAACACATGCCGCATTTTTATTGGGTATGACATGACAAAGTAACAAATTCTGTTAAGTTGCTTAATATAAATTGATTTCAGGGAGCAAATAGTTATTTCGGCCTACTCTGAGAACTTTTAAATTATTTTTTATACCATAGAGAGTGAGTTGTAATTTACTCTAACTACATAGACCTATAGTCCCTAAAGGATAGCTCAATTAGCTGTGAACCATGTCTCATGAAGCTAGGGGTGCAAAGGCGGGCGGTTTTTAACCGCCCGCTAACCGCTAACCGCTATAACCGCCAACCGCCTAACCGCCTAACCGTTTAACCGCATTAACCGCTAACCGCCTAACCGCCATAACCGCCTAGCGGTTAGCGGTTAGTGGTTATTGGGTCTACTAACCGTAACCGCTAACCGCTAACCGCCTTTTTATATAATATATTTTTTTAATTATAATTATAAAAATATTTATACATATAACATAATCACTTGATCATTAAATCACAATTTTTTTTAAAAATAATTAAATCACAATTTGAGTATTAATATATTATCACTATAATTTATATGATTATATCATATAATCACTTGATCATTAAATTACAATTTTTTTTTTAAAAATAATTAAATCACAATTTGAGTATTAATATATTATCACTATAATTTATATGATTATATCACATGAGATTGATTATTAAATCATTTGATTATATAATAACAAATTATACATATATAATATGACATAACTCATAAGTATACTAATTCATACTAATACAACAATTAAATATCTAGAGACTTATTTCCAATGTATGTTATAAACCTATAAGTCCTGTATAAGTCTACATATGTATATGAATAATATAAATGTATAATATCAATAGTTAATCATATGATTCAATGACAATTCAAATACTTTATTCAAGACTTCAAGTGAATCATATTATTAATGTACAATAATGATATGATTAAGTATAATATCAAATTAAGTAATTGACATTGGATTAAACAATGACCAATGTGTTACTTATAAACATAATTTAAGTATTAATGTATTATCATTATAATTTTAGTAATTTATATATTATCACTATAATTGATATGATTATATCACATGATGACTTGATCATTAAATCATATGATTATATAATAATAAATAATACATATATAATATGACATAACTCATAAGTCATAAGTCTACAAGTTAATCATATGATTCATGTACAATGATAATCACAATTGATTCAATTGAATTAAACAATATGTTACTTATAACTACAAGTCTACAATTTAATTAAAGCATTATTAGATACTTTTGGAATTTAGGATTTAGGAGTTTGAACATTACCATTTACCATTAGATATTAAGTTCAATTCAAAGAAAAAGATTATAAGTAAATATGATAAGAATTTAAATAATTAATCATATGAATCATATGATATAATTTAATGAGACTATATGATTATATAATATCAAATTAAGTAATTGACATTAGATTCAACAATGTGTTACTTATAATCACAATTGAAGTATTAATGTATTTTTGAACATTTTTAGAAAAAGAAATTTAACCATTTTTGAAAGAAAAAAAAGAAAATTAACAATTTTGAACAATTTTGAATTTTATATATATATATATATATATATATATATATATATATATATATATATATAGTTATATTATATGCATATTGAATAATATAAATGTATAAGATAAATATTTAACCATATGATCCAATTACAATTCCAATACTTAATCAATTATTCATGTACAATGACAATGACAATGTGATTCATATAATATCAAATTAAGTAATTGACATTGGATTAAACAATGTGTTACTTATAACTACAATTGAAGTATTTTTGTTTGTTTGTAAGTTTATAAGATCAACACTTAATCATATGATCCAATGACAATTCAAATATTTATAGCAATTGGGCCCAAGAAGATATTAAAAATACAAGAAAAAAAAATGAGGTAAAAAAAGCCCAAAAAAATAAGCCCAAAAAGCCCAAAAAAAAAGCCCAATTTTAAAAAAGCGGTTAGCGGGCGGTTATCTATTTCACTAACCGCTAACCGGCCACTAACCGCTAACCGCTAACCGCCTAGCGGTTAGCGGTTGCGGTTAGTGAAATTTACTAACGGGCGGTTACGGTTAGCGGTTATTGCCACTAACCGCTAACCGTAACCGCCTTTGCACCCCTACATGAAGCGTAGGTTACTAGTTTGAATCTCCCTCATTATTCCCTTGTGTGGATATGTCAAAAAAAAAAAAAGAAGCTACATAGTATACCTATATATTATTTTTTATACAACTAGAAATGATTTGTAATTTAGGCCAACCACATAGACCAATTTTACATTTATTCCTTAATTAAGGCTCTAATGCGATCCTAGCTACATTTGAATGCAGTCGTGTGTTATTTTGATCCTCATTCCATTTCCTTTCCTATTTCTGTTTACTTGTACATTGCACTTTTAGTTTTTTTTTTTTGGTGAGATTTTATAGCATGCAAGAGAGGCTTTTAGAGGGTGCTTTTTTATTTTTTTTATCAATGTTAATTCTAGCTTCCTTTATTTTTTTTATTTTATTTCTGTTTACTGGACTTTCGGAGTTCAATGCATGGAATTTCATGGACCGATTAAATTAGACATGCACTTTTTTCCCAAAGTCATTGAAAATATATAATTAATGCATTAAAACATCAATATTCAATACCCCTCAATTTCAACGTTACCGATGTGCTTCCATCAAGACCTTTTTTAAATGTTACCAAAGAAATCGAGGTAAACTGTCCCCTCATGACGGTACCCACAGAGCGCTAAAATTTAAATAACAGTTTCAATACACAACAACCATAATTTTTTTTTTTTTTTTTCTAATGTTTCTTTATCAACTTAGAATATGTTTGAAATTGTATCTGTTAAACAGAGTTTTTAAGTCACAAAACGTTTTTTTTTTTGACAAAAACTTCAATTTTAAGTTTTTACCAAAATTGCATTTTGACCATTTTTTAGGCTTTTTAAACCCTTAAAAGTGCTGTCAATTTTTTTATCAAATGCGTACGTTTTTCTTCAAGTGGACTTTTTGAGTGTTAAATACACTATTAAGCCCATCAAACGCACATATTAATAGATCCTTAGTACTATGGTCCAACTCTAATTACTTGTAGGATCTAACAAACAAATAGGAGTCTGCTTCCTCTTTCTGTAACATGCTTCCTTATTTTTTGTTTGTAATTATTTTCATGGTTGATTACACGTGCAAAAGATGTAATTATTGGGTGCATAAATTTTACTCCTAACATGCGGTAATAATTGTATTCATCCGAAATGGTGTTGTAATGATTTTGATGTTAGGTTTATTTGAAGTAATAAGTGTGGCACTTTCTTGTAATTATGGGCTTTTAGGTTTGCCAGAGTAAAGGTGATCACATCACATTCTTCCATACCAAGCTTCAAAACCATTTTTTTTTTTAAGATTAATTGGAGACTAATCACTCGTGCAAAGACAAATATGGAAAAAAAAAAAAAATGCTATAGATGTGAT
Organism: Corylus heterophylla; assembly: GCA_016403345.1. Taxonomy (NCBI): domain Eukaryota; kingdom Viridiplantae; phylum Streptophyta; class Magnoliopsida; order Fagales; family Betulaceae; genus Corylus; species Corylus heterophylla. The sequence continues at coordinate 20,798,485 of CM028144.1, read as the reverse complement.
TAGTGTAGATAAAGCAGAAATTTTTGTATTACAGAAAATAAATGAAACATTGTTTGGCTACAATTCAAAACACACTTTTCTTACAATATGTAGCTGAGAATGCTTTGATTCCTACTCTCAAAAGCATTTTAGTACTTGTAATATGTTTTATGCAATTACAAAATATCTAGAAAATAATAAGATAGAAAGGATAAATAAAAATAAATTGATAAATAATCTCATGGATATCATGTTAGCAAGGAAGCATCTTTGAGACATTTTTTTCCAAATCTTTGTCACCTTACATGGAAAAATGACCTCTACTGCTCCCCAGTGAATAAGAAAGAAAAGGCATGTGAGTTATTGAAAACACAACAAATTATAATTTTAAAAAGTTGAAGGATGGGAAAAGGATCCGGGGAAAATATATAGCATATCTCATTGTTAAATTATACCATTTTTTTCCTTGTAAAAAATAAAAGGTGTATATGTTTAACTCATGTATGCATTAATTGGTAACCGTTAAAGAGATTATTATCTTATTATTCATAATTTTAAACAAGGAAAAAAAAAAAAAAATCATGTCAACTAAACAATTTGGGCTTTGCAGGGACTAAATCAACATAATCCATCAAGTAGTGTTGTGCAAACCCAATTTGATCTGGGCCGCATTGTCAAACCTATAGCTTATTCGGGCTCGGCCCAACTGAAAGATGAGAATTTATGTTGGTAGTACAAGTGCGCAAAAAACAAGCTTCATTGGGCTATTCATTTTAAACTAAGAAATGGTTTAATTAGCAGATTGAGAAGTAGGAAGGCACAAGATCAACCCAACATAAATAGTCTACTACACTCTTGCATATAAGTCTCTAAATAAATCAAGTCACAAACTCTTACAAACAAGTTACCCACCGATATCCATGCTTCTCAGAAAGGAACAGTGCATAAATATTCAACAAAGTAAAAGTAATTTTACAATAAACATATATAAACTTGAGGCAGAGAGCAACATGCATCCATAATGTATGAATTAAGTATTGAGTAAAAAACAAATGGGTACACTATAAACTTGTGAGTGTAAAAAGCGTGATGACTATGTAAGCAAATACATGTTTTTAACAGTACAGTCTTGTTCTTAAGGGGTGGTTCAATTGGTGGGGACCATGCCTAATTAATCGGAGATCATTAGTTCAAATCTCCCTCTTGTATGGACATGTAAAAAAAAAAAAAAAACAGTTACAGTCTTGGTCTCAAGAATTTCATGGTATATATATACGCAATGCAATTAATAGTGAAATGTCAAAGCCCATAGTAGTCGTAGATAGTAATATTTTATAAAGAAGAGTAAATAAACATGGTGTCGATTTAGTAGCATCACATTCATTACAGAGAGACATAATTGGAGGGAAAAAAGGATATTGAGAGAGAGATCAATTAGTACTTTATTCATAAATTTGGAGTTAAAAAACCCACATATTACAACTCTTATCTTTTTTTTTTTTTTGAGTAAAAGACAAACTTATCATTGATAATAATCAGAAAACACAAAAGTGAGAAAACACTTTGTGGGTATAATCACGCCTGAGCATTTTGCTCCGTGGCAATGATCTGTTTGATACAATCTGGAATCATCTCCCCCCAAACTCTATCTCCTGAACAACCCAAAGCTTCTCTGGCCAGTATGTGAGCTGCTTTATTACCTTCACGACTTATATGTGTGCATTTCCATTGATTGAAAGACAACAAAACCAATCTAGTGTCCGCGATCAAATGTCCATACCTGCTCTTGTTAGAGCTCCTGTATTTCAGAGCATCGCAGATCAGTTGGCGTCACCTTCTAGCCAGATGTTTTGATGGCCCAAAGCCTTGCATAGATTCACGGCAAAGTAGCTTGCCATACTTTCAGCCACAACTGGTTCAAAACTGCCGCTTCTAGATAAGCTTTGAGCCGCCAGTAACCTCCCAGTCGAGTCCCTTACCACGACGCCCAGCCCAATCTGTCCCCGAGCTTTATCCAAGGCTGCGTCGCAATTAGCTTTACCCAATTCATAGGAGGCTTCATCCAAGATATGGGGCTTATCATCCCACTTTCCGAAGGGTGCGGTAGATCCTGACATTGGATCTTGTCCAATTCTTCAATGGCTAACATCGCTTCCCGTACCACTTCATTCGGGCGAGAGAAATTCCCTTCATGAACCAGACTATTCCGGCGGAACCATAACTTACGTGAGATTGCAACAAAAATCCGAAAATCCTCCTTCTCACATCTCAAAAATAAATCCTCCGCCAGATTAAAGAAATCAGTTCCCCTACACCGAGCCTTTTGAAAAATTATCTTACTTGTCCCCCAAACATCACCGGCAGAAGGGCACTCCCAAAGGATATGGAAAGGGTTCTCAGGCACCTGATTACAGATTGGGCATTCAGGCTCCTTGATAACCTTTTTCTTGACCAAATTCTCTTTTGTAGGGAGTAAGTTATGACAACACCTCCACATAAAATTTTTCCACGTGTTTGGAACATTCAAAGCCCAAATACCAGCCCATAATTTACTCACACCTCTACGAGTTGAGCATTCTGCCTTGTCATAATCTTCAAGCTCTTTTGCTATATGGTAAGCACTACTCACAGAAAACTCTCCCTTGGCGGTCCCTCTCCAAATTTTAACATCTGGCCGGTTGGTTAAGCTGGGTGGTATTGTTTGTATTGCCTTACATTCTTCATCATTAAATATCTCCTTGATCAGGTTTTCATTCCACCAATGTGTATCTTGATCTATTAAGTCGCACACCCGAGCCTCCTCATAACTGGTGGGCAAAGAAGAATGGACCTTATATGTTGAGGGGATTGGCAACCACTTCTCACCCCTAATTTTAACACTTTGGCCATTACCAATCCTCCAAATCAATCCCTCCTTTAGTAGCCCTCTGGAACTATGTATACTTCTCCATGCAAAAGACGGCTTATTTCCCAATTGTGCTTCAAGGATCGAGCATTTCGGATAGTATTTTGCTGTCATTATCCGGGCCATGAGACTATCCGTGTTCTCCCATAACCTCCAACATTGCTTAGCAAGCAACGCTTTGTTGAAAGCATGGAGATCACGAAAACCCATCCCTCCTTTATCCTTTGATATCCCCATCCTCGCCCAACTCATCCAATGTATACGTGTGTCGTTTGCTTGGTGACTCCACCAAAACTTTTGCATTAAGGAATTTATCTCATTGCAAAGAGTCTTTGGGAGTAGAAATACACTCATCGTATATGTTGGAATTGCTTGAATAACCGCTTTGATAAGGATTTCTTTTCCGGCTTGGGACAAAAACTTTAGCTTCCAATCTTGTAACCTTGACCAGATCCGATCCTTAAGGCTTCGAAATGCACTTACTCTTGATTTTCCAACTAGCGCCGGTAACCCCAAATACGTATTGTACCTTTGGGAATATGGGATGCCCGCCACTTCTACAATTTTTTCCTTAATCTCCCTAGATGTATTACGACTAAAAAAGATAGCCGTTTTCTCCTTGTTCAATCTTTGACCCGAGGCTTGTTCATACTTATTCAGAATCGTTGATAGCCGATTCCAATGGGTTAAATCCGCCTTACAGAATAATAAACTATCATCTGCAAAAAATAGGTGGTTCAGGCGTGGTCCATATTTGGAAGTAGGAACCCCCGTAAACTCACCCATTTCATCCGCTCGTGTCAACTGAGAACTCAAAGCCTCTGCACATAAAAGAAATAAGTAGGGAGATATTGGGTCACCCTGCCGTATTCCCCTAGATGGCCAAATTTTTCCCATCGGGTTACCATTCACCAACACAGAATAATTCGCTGTACGAACACACATCATTATCAATTTCACCCACTCCGCCGCGAAACCCATCGCCACCATCACAGCCTCCAAAAAATTCCACTCCACTCTGTCGTAAGCTTTACTCATATCAAGCTTAACTGCCATGTATCCCTTCTTCCCGTACATGCAAGAGTGCATCGTGTGGAGTGTTTCATAAGCGGCCAAGATGTTGTCAGTAATAAGCCTCCCTGGAATGAAGGCACTTTGGGTTGCTGAGATGATTTCTTGCAAAATCGCCTTTAACCTGTTTGCAAGCACTTTGGAAATGATCTTGTACAAAACGTTACAGAGGCTTATAGGCCTAAAATCAGAGACAACAGTAGCATTTTGTTTTTTTGGGATCAGAGCAATATAAGTGAAATTCAAATCTGTATTAAGAATTCCAGAATTAAGAGAAGTAAAAATTGCTTGACAGACCTCCTCACCCACAATGGGCCAATTATGATGGAAAAAGTCAACAGAATACCCGTCTGGTCCAGGAGCTTTCAAAGGGGACATCTGGAACACAGCCTCCCGGATCTCCTCAGTGGTATACGGTCTAGTGAGGCTGCAGTTCATTTCTGGAGTGATGCGTCCAGTAACTCCTTGCAGGCACTGTGTCCTGTCACCAGTTGGTTCAGATGTGTACATCTTCCTGAAAAATTTTATAAAAGCATTTTCAATATCCTCCTCTTTGTCCCACGAACATCCCCTCTCATCCATAATTTTTGCAATCATATTCCTCCTTTTTTTTTGTGTGGCACTAGCATGAAAAAACTTTGTATTTCTATCTCTATTCTTCAACCACAATTCTTTTGACTTTTGTTGCCACCGTAGGCTCTCCTGTTCAAGTAAATTATGGAGCTCCTCTTTAAGGTACCCCAGTTGCTCTACATCATGGTCTTCTTCCACTCCTTGAATCATAGCCAAGTGGTCCCTCTTCTGTTTTATTACCCATTCATTTGCCTTGCATGTATTATTATTCCAACTAGTCAACTCTTCCTTACAATCCTGCAGCCTTTTTAATAATCTCACCCACCTGCTCCCTTGATAGGCCTTCACACGCCACACCTTAGAGATAATGGCTTTGTAGTCCTTGTGTAGGGCCCATTGAGCTTCATATTTAAAAGCTCTCTCCATTTTTCTTCTCCTGCCTTGGTCAAGTAATCTCAACCATAGAGGAGCATGATCAGAACTAAGCGCTGCTTCAATAGCCACACCCGCTCCTGGAAAGTTTGTACACCAAGATGCATTTGCCACCACACGATCAAGTCGCTCCTGTATAAACTCGTCTCCTTCTCTTGCGTTTCTCCAAGTGAATTTTGGACCCCTAGCTCCCATGTCAGTTAGGCCACAAAAATCCAAAGTGGATTGGAAAGCTTCCATTAAACCTCTTGCCCGGACTGCTCCACCCCTCTTTTCATCAGCTCTAAGGATTTCGTTAAAATCCCCAAAGCATACCCACGGTTCTGGCGCAAAAGAAGAAAGATGGCGCAGGAGACCCCACGCCTCATGCCTCTTATGCGACTCAGGATGGCCGTAAAATCCTGTCATCTTCCACGGGACACCTCCATTCGAGGGCTTAATGATTGCATGTATGTGACGTCGACTGAAATTTTGGATCTCCAGGTCTGCTTCCTCATTCCATAATAAAGCTAGTCCACCACTTCTTCCCACACTATCTACTACAAAACAATTCTGAAAACCAGTCAGAGTTTTTATTTTCTCCATTTTTTTATGATGGAGTTTGGTTTCCATAAGGAAAACCACAGTGGGCTTCTTGACCTTAACCATATTACAAAGGTCTTTAACTGTCCGAAGGTTCCCAAGCCCTCGGCAGTTCCAGCTTAATAACTATAATAAGCTTGCAAGTCATGCCATCTATGAACAGATTGCCAAAGAATGGGACAAATATCCCAGCCTAATTTGTTAGGACTCTCACATATCCTAAACCGGTCACTGAACGACTAATATACAATATAAGAGTAAATGTTCTTTTTCTGGATGAATTCGTGTACCTTATTTGGGTTTTTCCGGTTTTAATTTTACAGAAAATTGGAGAAGGACTCATTTTGTGGAGGTATGTGGTCTGCCCATAAGCACCTATTTCAGTGCAGTGAAGCTGCTCTGGTTGATGGAAAATGTGGATGCTGTTAAGGAGGGTGTGAAAGCTGGGGATTCTCTTTTTGGAACGATAGACACTTGGTTAATCTGGAACTTAACAGGTGGCATAAATGGAGGAATTCATGCTACGGATGTTTCGAATGTGTCAAGAGCAATGCTCGTGAATCTCAAAAAACTTGATTGGGATAAACCCACTTTAAAAATCCAGCTGAAATTCTGCCCAAAATTGTCAGTAATTCTGAGCTTATTGGACAAATTTCCAAAGGTGACCAACATGTAGCAATGTTGGGGCACTCTTGCCAGAAAGGTGAAGCTAAAAGCACTTATGGAACTGGTGCTTTCATACTTGTCAACACAGGTGAAGAGATAACCCAATCAAAGCATGGGCTCCTATCCACTTTAGCATTCAAGCTTGGCCCCAAAACACAAACAAATTATGCTCTGGAGGGATCGATTGCTATTGCTGGAGCTGCAGTTCAGTGGCTCAGAGACAGTCTTGGGATAATTAGTAGTGCGAGTGAGATTGAGGAATTGACATTAAAGGTTGAATCCTGCGGTGGGGTTTACTTTGTGCCTGTTTTTAATGGATTGTTCGCTCCTTGGTGGCGTGATGATGCTCGTGGAGTTTGTATTGGGACCACAAGGTTTACAAGCAAGGCTCACATTGCTCGAGCTGTGCTCGAGAGCATGTGTTTCCAAGTCAAAGATGTGTTGGATTCCATGCACAAAGATGCAGGGGGTGGGGGGTGAGGTTAAGAATGAGAAGGGGGAATTCTTGCTTAGGTAGATGGTGGTGCTACAGCTAATGATCTTTTGATGCAGATTCAGTTTGGGCTTTCTGTGTTTCTTTTGTCATATTTTTTTCTTTTTAGTTTAGAGTTCAACATTACCAATAGATCATTTTTCCCTATTTTTCTATCAACACCCTTTTTATAACGAAAAATGCTAGGTGTACCCAATTTTTTACCAAAATGTTGGTTACTGAATGATGTCTCACCATCACATTTGAATTTGGACCATTTATGCTGCATGCTTTTCTCAAATTGTGGAAATCATTTGCAACCTTTCTGCTTGCAACATGATGCTAGTTTGAGTTGCTTTGAGTCGTCGACTGAATCTAATTTTCCTGCTGCTTATGGATTCCATATGAATAAGCGAATGAAGCGACTTCAAAAGGCTTTGGTTTTTAGAGAGAAATTTATTTTTTTCAATCTTTATGTGTAAAAGGGTTTTGGTTTCTCAAAGTCTTGAACCTACACGGGTGGAATTAGAATTTTAGGTAGGAGAAGGAGAAAAGACATTTTAGTGGAATAAAAAATAATAATTTTGGTGGGCATCTAATAAAAATAGGTAACTTTTCTAAATTTTAAAATTTTGAGAGGGCAATAGTGCCTACCTAGTTCGGCCCGTGAACCCACGGCCTCACTATTCATCCTATTTTTATATTGGAGAACGATTACATTTTGAATTAGAGTTGATTGGCTTCTTTTTTTCATAAATTTTGGTAAATAATCAGGGGCAGCTATTCTATGTTATATATGTTTGCTTAATCATTTCCTTCAAGTTTTTAGCTACTTCTTTACGTTCACTTATTTGATAATATGTGAAAGGAGTGGTCTTTCGGTTTTTTTTCCTCAACCAATTTTAAGAAATTATCATTTTCTTGTTAAAGTTTCACCAAGGCATTCGGTTTTGATATTTTCATATTGCAATGTTCATTTGAATAAATATTGATTTCTTAGATATGGTTAGTGATCTTATATTATTATCCGTGTAATCTAATTTTTCTTCAAACCGAGAGCTCATTTTGTGGTCCAATAATTGTAAATTTTGTTTATTAATGTTTTGTAGGCGGACTTGTTGGGAAGCCGGTCGAGAGACCAGTGACATAGAAACAATCGCTCTTGGAGCAACCTATCTGCTGGATTATCGATTGGTTTTGGATGAGAAGATGAGATATTTGCTTCAAGAAAAGTTGAAAACGCAACCATTTTCCGTTCAACATTAAATGAAGAGTTAAGGAAGAAGCAGGTGGAATCTTGGTGCAAAGCTGTTTCCAAAACTTTTGACTTGGCTGATCTTTCTCTTTGATATACTCGTGTCAATCCTTTTCCATTATCCCTTTCCATTATCCCCTGTTTTATTTTCCCATGTCCTTTTGTCTTGAGTTATGGAATGTTTAATGTTGGGTACATTTATGTGAATTATGGAGACCGGAATGTATTGACGTGAATAAAATTATAATAATGCTGATTTATACTGTAAAACACCAAATTATCAATGCATCCATATTATAATTAATTTGATTAATGTCATCAAAGTGTGGGTTTATCTTCTCAATATGAAAATACTCAACCATTTTCTTTTAAAATCACTGGGAGTTTCCCATTCTTATCTTTCACGGTCTTGCTAGCTTTCGGATTCCCCATGACATCCTAGAGGAGGAACTGTAAGAAATTCCATTTAAGTATGTCCCTTTATGTCACATATATTATTGTAATTATAAAATTACGGTGTTCAATATTCTATTCCAATTTGAAGCTTATTATGTAAATCAAATATTATGAATTAAATGACTGATTTAATTCTTGTGGAACAAGTATTTGATTTCAATCAAATATTCTGAATTAAATCACTGATTTAATTCTTGTGGAACAAGTATTTGATTTCATTAAAGATTTTATTTTGTGGAATCAATTAGCTGTATTGATTTGATTTTTATTCCTTGATGGGAGGAATAATTAAGGTAACAGCTCTAATTGAGGGTCCCCTGACCTACCTATAAATAAGGCCTGTGTATTCCATCAATTGGCACTCACTGGTAGGCATAGGTCAGAAGAACCTCTCAATAAAATTGTTTAGTTTTAGTTTGATTGCTGTGGAGTCGTTCTTCAAGCTGCTTGAGCAAAGCAATGGCTGGAGGTACATATACATATATATATTAAATTTCCGCTGCTAATTATATTGTTAATTAGCATTTATATATATTCAATTTCTTACATGTGGTATCAGAGCCACCTCTAATCCATATTTGCTCAGTTTAATTTTGAGATATGCCTGCTATAAAAATTTTATTTTTTGTTTCAATAATACTTTATTTTGTTTATTGATTATTGAAACAAAATTGTGGCGAGGAGCATAAAGTATATTGAAATTGAATGAAAGCCACGACCACTCACTGGTCTGATTACTCTTATTTTTTACCATATTGCCATGCTCCCATTACGAAACCCATTTTTCCCTTTTGTGTTTGGAAAATCTGGAGGGTCAGAAACCAGGAGATAGCCGAAAGAGTACCCAGAAGGATGCCCACCGCCCACCGGAACCAGAGCTCGCCGGCTCCCCATAGCAGCGGCATTGGCCGCATAAGGTGAGCGCTGGCGGCCCGATGAGGACCGCCGTGGCTCAATGCAGCGGCAGCCGTGTGGGTAGACGGTTTTGGCCCAGCGTTCATAAGGATCCGCTCCAGGCTGAGACCACCGATCTGCACCGGCTTTCCCCAACTGCAGCGCCGGTCTTCCCCCCACCTACAGCGGTTTTGGCCGCATAAAGTAAGCGGCGGCCCATCACGGCTGCCCGTAAAGATGATAGTGGCAGCCCATGGGCTGGCCGAAACTGCTGCCCTTCTCCGCTCGCCAAAGCTGGTTGGCCATTGGACGGCGGCCCTTAGTGGTCGGCGCATACGGAAGAGCGGCGAGGGCGGCGGCAGCACATGGTGAAGGGGAAGGCGGCGGCTGGGTTTGGGTATTTTGGATTGGAACTTAAGATGCCGGGTAGGGTTTTCAAACCCATAAGGAAACCGGGTTTTGGGCCATTGGGTATGGGCTTTACTTTACCCAAAACCAAATTCAGTTTAAAAAAAAAAAAAAAAAAACTTGGTCATTAAGTGGGCTGACCCTTAGAAGCCCAACCCGGATCAGCTAGCCCATTCCAGTAGCCCAACCTGGTTTAGAATAGCTGGCCCATCCGGATTAAAAAAAAAAAAAAAACAAAAGGGGCTCAAATGGGATTAGAACCTGGGCTCTCAAAGTTAAAGGGCCTAAGACATTCTACCATTAGGCTATGCATTTTCATATGCTTTTATGTTGCAATTTAATATATGTTATCATTTAAATTGTTTAGCATTGAAATTATTATTTCTTTAATGCATAGACTTAAGATTAAATATATTCTTTTATTTATATTGTTTAAATATAAATTGTTTGATGCCTGGACCTGAGAATAATTAACTAAATCTCATGTATTGGTGAATGTTTATGGTACTATCCAAAATTGCAATCGGAAAGCTCTGGCAAGGCAAGTCATGGGACTTAAGTGTGCCGTTGTGCGCCCCCCCGCTTACCTGGGACACTATCCGGTTGTACTTTGGAAAAATACTGTTTACCCACTAACATGATGGTTTTGTCTTTTATTCTTGGGAATTTTATTTTTTGGCATCTATATAGTTAATGATGTTAATGAAGTCGTGATTATCATAATAATTTTTGGGAGAGCCACAGCATCCCGATTTTTATGATGATAATTGCATCAAGATCATATATGTGAACTTCATACGGAAAATTAACATCAGGTTGTAATTAATTCATAAATTTAATTTGCCAATCCCCACAGGGACGTTTTTATTTTTATGAATTAATTAGAATAAGATAGTAAATTTAACATTAAAAATAAAATTTCTCTTAGGCCCACAGGTACGGAAAAATTTTATTTATTAATGCTAAATCTATTAGTCTTATTAATAAATAGTAAATTTCATGCATGATGCAACCTTTGCCCACAGGTAGGTTGAAATTTACTATTAAGTTAACATTGGTTAATTTAAATAAAGTTATTTCATAGCATTAAAATATTTTCCTTGGTTATTGCAGCTATTCCTACTGCTTTAATGGATGGAACTTTTCATGTTCCAATGCTTAATGGTAACAATTTTTCTGACTGGAAAGAAAATTTATTTTTCACATTGGGGTGTTTGGAGCTTGACTTGGCGCTCCGTGTGGACGAACCACCCGCCCTCACGGAGGAAAGTACGCTACAAGAGATTACTAAACATGAACGGTGGGAGCGATCAAATCGCTTAAGTCTAATGTTCATGAAATCTCATGTCTCTAAAGGCATCAGGGGTTCCATCCCTGAATGCACTAAGGCTAAGGCATTCATTAAGGCAGTTGAGGAACAATTTGTGAGTTCCGACAAGGCCTTAGCCAGCACCCTAATGAAGAAACTATCAAGCAAGTCCTTTGATAATTCCAGAAGTGTGCGTGAGCACATTATGGAAATGAGGGACATGGCAGCTCAACTCAAGTCCCTAGAGATTGACATATCTGAGTCATTCTTGGTGCATTTCATTTTGAACTCTCTTCCCTCTGAGTATGTTCCTTTTAAAATATCCTATAACACACATAAAGATAAATGGTCAGTAAATGAACTTCTGACCATGTGTGTTCAAGAGGAAGAGAGGTTAAAGCATGAGAAGCCAGAAGGTGTTCATATGGCTATTCATGCAAAGGGAAAGACCAAGAGAGGCAAGCATGCCCAAAACTTCAAAAGGGAGAACAAGTTGCCAATCAAGAAAATTGGCAAGAAGGATACTTGTTACTTTTGCAAGAAAGAAGGGCATATGAAGAAAGATTGCCAAAAATATATAAAGTGGCTCGAAAGAAAAGGTAATCTTATATCTCTAGTGTGTCATGAATCTTTTTTGTTGAGGCTCCTAATAATACATGGTGGATTGATTCGGTTCTACAATCCATATTGTCAACTCAATGCAGGGTTTTCTCACAACAAGGAAGCCAGCAAGCAATGAACAACGTGTTTATTCAGGAAACAAACTATTTTCACAAGTAGAAGCTGTTGGGACCTTTAGAATAATTTTGAAATCTGGATATGTTTTAGACCTTGAAAATGTATTTTTTATTCCAGAATTTTCTAGAAATTTAATTTCAGTTTCCAAATTGGATCTTTGTGGGTTTTGGATTTTGGTTTATCAATTCAACTTTTAGTATTTTTAAAGGGAACAATTGATTGGTGGTGGAATAAAAATTGATGGTTTATTCAAAATTGATCTAGATCCCAATTTTGAAAACAATTATTTATCATTGCATACCGATGTTGGCATAAAAGGAGTCTAATGGATCAAAACTCCGCTTTGTTATGGCACAGAGATTAGGACATATCTCCATTGAGAGAATCAAAAGGTTAGTGAATGATGGAGTTTTAAAACTCTTGATTTTACAAACCTTGGTACTTGTGTGGATTGCATAAAGGGAAAGCAAACCACCAAGACCACTAAAGGTGCCAAAAGGAGTTCTGAGATTCTTGAGATCATACACACTGATATCTGTGGACCTTTTCCTACTCCCTGCCTAAATGGTCAAAGATATTTCATATCTTTCATTGATGACCATACAAGGTTTATGTATCTCTATCTTCTAAATGATAAGGCTGAAGCATTAAATGCTTTTCAGACCTATAAGGTAGAAGTAGAGAAACAAAAGGAAAAGAAAATCAAGATCGTAAGATCTGATAGAGGCGGAGAGTACTATGGTAGGTACACAGAAAAGGGACAAATGATAGGTCCATTTGCGAAATTCCTTGAAGAGGAAGGTATTGTGGCTCAACACACGATGCCTGGCACACCACAACAAAATGGTGTAGCAGAAAGAAGGAATCGTACACTTATGGACATGGTTAGGAGCATGCTGAGTAATTCCCATCTCCCTTTATTTTTATGGAGTGAAGCCTTAAAAACTGCTGTGTATGTTTTAAACAGGGTTCCATCCAAGGCTGTCCCCAAGACACCTTTTGAATTATGGAATGGGTGGAAACCAAGTTTAAATCATTTACACATATGGGGTTGTCCTGCTGAAGTAAGGATTTACAATCCAAGTCTAAAGAAATTAGACCCAAGGACAACCAGCGGATTTTTTATGGGCTATGCAGTTAACTCCAAGGGATTTAGGTTTTACTGTCCTTCGCATAGTTCTAGAATTGTTGAGTCTATAAATGCAAAATTTATAGAGGATACTGAACCTTGTGGGAGTGCTCATCCTCAAATGGTTGAATTAGAGGAAGCACGAGAGTTGACTGAAACTCCTTCACATGAAGGACGTTTGATTGTGCTTAGGGAAAATCAAAATGATTTCCTTGAACCACAATCAATTTCAGAACAGCCAACTCCTGAGGAACAGGTTCTGAATGAGCCTACTCAACCTCCTCCAAATGGGGAGGAAGTAGGATTAAGAAGATCCTCTAGAATATGTAGACCAGCAATCTCTAGTGATTATGTTGTATATCTCCAAGAGTCTGATTTTGACATTGGGCCTAAAGATGATCCAAAATCATTTTCACAAGCCATGAGTGGAGATAACTCCACATTTTGGTTCAATGCCATGAAGGAAGAGATGGAATCCATGGCTAAAAATCAAGTCTGGGATCTCGTTGACTTACCAGAGGGAGTTGTAGCTGTAGGCTGCAAATGGGTTTACAAAACCAAAACAGATGCTTCTGGTAAAGTTGAACGGTATAAAGCTAGACTTGTGGCCAAGGGATTTACTCAAAAGGAAGGCATTGATTATCATGAAACCTTCTCTCCAGTATCAAAGAAGGATTCATTTAGAATAATCATGGCATTAGTAGCTCACTTTGATCTAGAGCTACATCAAATGGATGTGAAAACAACATTTTTAAATGGGGATCTTGAAGAAGAGGTATACATGAAACAACCTGAAGGATTTGATGATAACAGTCAGAAGGCTTGCAAATTAAAGAAATCTATTTATGGGCTAAAACAAGCCTCCCGCCAATGGTATATCAAATTTCACAAAGTTATTACCTCATATGGTTTTGTTGAGAACTTTGTTGATCAGTGCATATACCTTAAGGTCAGTGGGAGCAAAGTTATTTTCTTAGTCCTATATGTAGATGATATTTTGCTTGCAAGTAATTATTTAGGTTTGCTACAAGAAAGCAAACAGTTCCTCTCTCAAAACTTTGAAATGAAAGATTTGGGTGAAGCCTCATATGTCATTGGCATAGAGATTCACAGAGACAGAAATCAAAGAATATTAAAATTGTCTCAGAAGGCTTACATTGAAAAGGTTTTAGAGAGATTCAGAATGAAGAACTGTTCAACTTCTGTAGCACCTATCATTAAAGGGGATAAATTCAGTAATAATCAGTGTCCCCAGAATGCATTGGAACAAGAATAGATGAAAAGTATCCCATATGCATCTGCAGTTGGCAGCCTATTATATGCACAGGTCTGTACTAGACCTGACATTGCAATGGCAGTTGGAATGCTGGGTCGATATCAAAGCAACCCAGGATTGGAACATTGGAAAGCTGCAAAGAAAGTGATGCGGTATTTGCAAGGAACCAAGGACTACAGTCTGACATACAGACACACCGACCATTTGGAGGTGGTTGGATATTCAGATTCAGATTTTGCTGGATGTGTGGATAGCAGGAAGTCTACTTCAGGATATATCTTTCTTCTTGCTGGAGGAGCTATATCTTGGAGAAGCAGCAAGCAGACTATAATTGCTACATCTACAATGGAAGCAGAATTTATTGCATGCTATGAAGCCACTACACAGGCATTATGGTTGAGAAATTTTGTTAGTGGTCTCAAGGTTGTCGATTCTATAGCGAGACCAATCAAGATCTTCTGCGATAATCGTGCTGCCATTTTCTTTTCTAAGAATAATAAAAGTGGAAGCAAAAGTAAGCATATTGACATCAAGTACCTTCGTGTGAGAGAGAACATTAAAAGGAATGAAGTATTCATTGAGCATATTAGTACTGAACTGATGATTGCAGATCCCATGACTAAAGGTTTACCGGTAAAGCAGTTTAAAAGTCATGTGGAGCATATGGGGCTCATTGATTCATTTTGTACTTAGTTCTTTCTATTCAGTCTATAGACATCATGTTATTTTAATAAAGTTTTGTGCACATTTATTATCTTATCCATGAGGATAAAAAATTAAGTTTGGACCCGAATGACTTATAGGAAGTTCGTTCATTAAGTACATTATCCATAAAGTACTCATTTAAGGAGGTATTAGACATCGTGATACATGGAAGGGACGGCTTATTACATAAAAGCTTTACCGCCATGATTCGTGTGTAGTATTCCTTGAATGAGTGGGAGGATTCCATGAGTGGTTGGAATAGATAAAGTATTGGCCAAATCATAGAACTGAACACTATAAGGAATTTATGTGTCATAAGGGCCAAGTGGGAGAATGTAAGAAATTCCATTTAAGTATGTCCCTTTATGTCACATATATTATTGTAATTATAAAATTACGATTGTTCAATATTCTATTCCAATTTGAAGCTTATTATGTAAATCAAATATTATGAATTAAATGACTGATTTAATTCTTGTGGAACAAGTATTTGATTTCAATCAAATATTCTGAATTAAATCACTGATTTAATTCTTGTGGAACAAGTATTTGATTTCATTAAAGATTTTATTTTGTGGAATCAATTAGCTGTATTGATTTGATTTTTATTCCTTGATGGGAGGAATAATTAAGGTATGACTCTAATTGAGGGTCCCCGACCTACCTATAAATAAGGCTGTGTATTCCATCAATTGGCACTCTTTGGTAGGCATAGGTCGAAGAACCTCTCAATAAAATTGTTTAGTTTTAGTTTGATTGCTGTGGAGTCGTTCTTCAAGCTGCTTGAGCAAAGCAATGGCTGGAGGTACATATACATATATATATTAAATTT
This sequence comes from Corylus heterophylla, assembly GCA_016403345.1. Taxonomy (NCBI): domain Eukaryota; kingdom Viridiplantae; phylum Streptophyta; class Magnoliopsida; order Fagales; family Betulaceae; genus Corylus; species Corylus heterophylla. Next base: position 20,782,803 of record CM028144.1, on the reverse strand, counting down.
CCGCTGCTAATTATATTGTTAATTAGCATTTATATATATTCAATTTCTTACAGGAACAAGTCATGAGCTAACTCTAATTTGATTGCCAGCACACACACCTCATTGCCAGCGCCCCACTCCTCATTCTTCCTCTCTCAGACTAAAAAATGTCTGCCTTCCTCCTTCTGTTCTCTATGAACCGGAGATGATTTTTTTATCTCCTCTTCAATCTGAAAATAAACATGCTATTTTAAGCATTGGAGAGTATTTGGCCTCGGCTAAGGGGCTTCTAACGCTTCCTTTGTTTTCCAAGCACACTATTCTCACACCGGAGACGTCTAAGAAGATGATTGTTGAGGTAGCTTGTTTTGATCCCAAAAATACTCCAACAAAACATCAATTTTCAGAATGAAAAGACTAGGCAGAAATTATTAATGCATCTAAAACACCAAATTATCAATGCATCCATTTATCTGTACCGAAGTCTATCACTGTCTTGAAAGTTAAGTCACAAGTTGGAGTATCAAATTTGGGTTCGAGTGCCAATTTTGTTTCTTCTAATGCAAAGGATTAGACAAATCGATGCTTTTTGCACAGCTGCAAGTTATAATTCCAAATATAATAAATGGTTTTCCGATTAGAAATGTATCCACAAATCACATGTGTTGAAAAACAAGTTTATTCATACTATTAATAGTATTTTTAGCTATAAGAACAACATCCATCATCAAATGACAAGAATTACAATACAGAAGAAAGCAAGTGCAAGTGAACACCTTGTCTTATATTAAACCACAATAACCATTATTCATAATCAAATGTACCACTATGATCACTACCACCAAAGATGTCCTTGGAATCTCAATATATCTAAGATTCTAAACAGTTTGACAATCTTTTTAAGGTATTAAAAACAGGATAATAACATCGGTACTTCAAATCTTCAATTAAATTAATGCATTGTTATTGCCAATAAGGATGAATATAAAGAAGACAAGCTACACCCAAGAAGAAAATAATATAAGATCCAATAAAGCTTGCAAAGAAAACCTGAGGATCTACTTCATACCATTGCCCTTCACTTGCATTTGAAGATTTTGTTGGTGATGGATGTGACTCGTCCCCGCTAGTGTAGTTATTATCTAATGGATCTCCGCAAAGAAACGGATTTCCTTCATAACAACTCTTCTCAAATGTTCCAAACTGTGCTTTCATGTTTGGAAGTTTACCCGATAAGTTGTTGTAAGCCACAGTAAACACTTCTAGAGAGTATAGATCAATCAATTCTGAAGGAATTTTTCCACTCAATTTGTTGTGAGAAAGGTCTAAACTCTCCAACTTGGTCAAATTTGAGAATGTTTGTGGAATGGAACCTGTCAATTGATTGTAAGACAAGTTCAATGCAAGAATTGAAGATAGCTCTCCTAGTTCCTGTGGGATTCTACCTGTTAGCTTGTTGCATGACAAATCTAATCCAGACGTGTAATTAAGGATGTAACCATGGTAGGAGTTAGACCTGTTTTTTGTTACAAATTCAACCGCAACTTGTTGACCATATACTATGTTTATGTAATCTTTTAAACTATCCCCTTTGGGGAATGTGGAACTAACTTGTAGGGGCTCACTTAAAGTATCGCCGCTATCTGATCCATAGAGCAAATCTTTAACATATAGTTTTCCAAAGGACATGTTGTGAAAGCAGTGCGGTATTGTTCCAAAAAGAGAGTTCTTGGAAAGATCCATTATGCGTATCTTCTTTAACCAACATAGTTGATTTGGAATTATACCACTGAAATTGTTTTCCCCCAACAAAAGTATTGTTAAGTTAGGAGGTGCACCGATTTGATATGGGATGTTGCCAAAAAAGTTGTTATCTCTAAGGTCCAATGTCAAAAGAGACGATGAATTGAAAATAGATTTTGGTATAGGTCCTGTAAGTTTGATTCCTTGCAAATACAAGTGCTGAATATTCTGTAGATTCAAGCAAGAAGGTAACGATCTCAAAAGTGAGTTATGAGAAAGGTCTACTACTTGCAGGAAATTTGGTAGTCCGCAAGGAATCTGACCTTCAAAAGAATTATTACTCACTACAAGACTTTGCAAACTTGTCATGTTTCCTATCCATCTAGGAATCATTCCTGACAATTTATTGTTGATAATATCCAAAAACCTCATTTCAAACCATCCAAACTCTTCAGAAGGTGCAGCCAGTAGATCAAATCCTGTGAACTGATTATTGCATAACTTCAAACTCAACAAGTTGGTGCGACTAGCAATCAATTTTGTTGGTACCTTTCCCGAAAAATCATTAAAGGACAAGTCCAAATCCTGCAGCAAATGACTCTCGTCAGCAATTAAGGACGGAGGATAACCTTCAAAATGATTTTGAGATAGATTTAGATGTTTTAAGTACGGAGTTATCTTTCCAATATTCTCTTGAAGTTGCCCACCTAAGTGATTGTCAGAGACATCCATATACAGAATACTCTTGCATCGATTTGGTGGCAAATGAAATTTACCCATGAAAGAATTATTCTGAAGATTTAGCTCTCGTAGTCTTGTGTTGTTTTCAATCAACCAAATTGGGAAGCTTCCATTCAAGTTATTGTGAGATAAATCAATTATTTCCAATTCGCGCTGGTCAAGGAGAAGCTTGGGAATGTTTCCTGTGAGCTTGTTCAAATTACAGTTAGATAGCACAAGTATCATTAACTGAAATGAGAAGTCCCAACCTGTAGATATTTCAGTTTCTATCTCAAGCTTGTTGTTTTCACTCGCTAATAGAATCACCTTAAGCTTAGAGTGATTAGCAAATATGTTGAATTGGAATAGACCCTCAAATTGGTTATAACTGAGATCAATGTACTCAAGTGATGTGAGGCTGGCTATCAAATATGAAGAGATGTTTCCAACGAATCGATTCCTAGATATATCTAACAATCTAAGAGATGTCAAATTGTTTAGGCATGTTGGAAGGATCCCTTCAAAGAGATTATGATAAAGATCTAACTCTTGAAGCTTCTTGAGTGAGCACAAATCTGTCAAAAGGAATAACATTAGAAATGTCTATCTTAACTATGTTCCACTCTAAGAATCAACAAGAAAAATCAGGTTTTAAATATGGGTTTTTCAAAATGAAGAAAAAAAAAAGAAAAAAAGAAAAAAAGAAAGTGAATGGTCAATTGCTTAAATCAACCATGGTCCTTCAATTCACCTTATCTCACATTTTTAATCAATTGTAGATAATTTATTAGATTGGTAAGACTAACGATTTGCAAACACTTGATTTTCTAGTCGATTCTTACCTTTTGGAAGAGTGCCATTGAGAAAACCGTAAGCTAATGATATAGCCTTTAAAGAAGATAGTGCCCCGATATATGGAGAAATACTGGAATTAGACAAACCTACTACAAGTGAAGAGAGATAGTGTCAATAAAATATTTAAAATGGCATACCGACTAATAATAAATAGAAATTCAATTTCGATTGCAACTTATTTTAGCCTTGAAATTAGATTACCAAATTGTTTTAGGGCATGTTTAGGATTATGTTTGAGAGGCCTAAAAGTGCTTTTAACACTAAAAAAAATCCGTTTGAAGAAAACAGTACTCGTTTGGTAAAAAAATTAAAAGCGATTTTAAAGGTTCAAAAAGCCTAGAAATGACCAAAAAACACTTTCGGCAAAAGCTTAAAAATAAAGCTTTTGCTCAAAAGCTCTTTTTGAGTTAAAGCTCTATTTATCAAACACAATCCCAAACAAGCTCTTAGTTGATGATTAGAATGAATTAAGAGTCCTAGTCCTAGTCAGTCGGTCAGGTATGTAGATGATTTAAGAGTCCTATTTGCATTAGTAATTCTCTTTATTACCCTTCTATTAAAAGGGAGACCGTTAATGAAGTACTATGCTTGAGAAAATTATGTCCTCGTGTTTGTCCAACCAGCAACCGCTGCCATTTAAAAACCAAAAGAAACCACGAACCATTCATTTGCGGAAGAGACCAAAGCTCCAGAAGCGAGTGTGGCAGAAGCAAGGTATGGCTTGAGGAAAGAACATCAGGAAACCAACAAAGATTCACTCTCGTTCCCGAAAACGCAGAATGACGAATCAAACCCAACTGTTATGCACATTTACCATGACATTGGAAAAGGAGCTGATGATGTCGGGAGAGCATAGAGGAATAGAAAAGAAAAAAATTAGACAAGGACAAAGGAGTTTTGTTAAAGAAGAAAACAGGCCACTTGAGTCTTCAAATGGCATCTGACACAACAAAAAAGCTGAAATGAGAGTTATAATGGTACAATGGTTTATCCTGAGAGTGAAGTAGTTGACTTTTATAGAAAATGGAACAATTCAATATGTACGACTTTAGATGATGAATTGGGCCATTTGATAAAATCCCAATAGACATGGAAGATCCGACGCTTCGATTTTTATTTTCAGATTTCACGATGATATATATTGAATCAACAAATTAAGCTTGACGCAGTCAATGGGAATGGTGAGATTAAGCATAAGGAGCTTCTCAAGAAGACTGGAAAATTCTTGAAACCTTTTGAGTACTATCCAGAGAGTTTTTTGGGCACTATGAGAAAGAGGGGAAAAAGATATTAGGTTCTAGCTAGACGGTATATGATTCGCCGATGGAACAAGATATTCTTAGTGGCTTGCTTAGTTTCACTGTTTTTAATACTTTTTAGTACTTTCTTTTTTAATTGAAAGTGGCATATATTGTTACAGTGTGAATGATAGTGATGTAGCACATTAATGGATTCAGCCAACTTTTTTAAATGCAGATACTAATTTGTCTTTTGTGCATATCTCAAGGAGTGTTTAATCATTTTTTTTTTAAAAAAAATCTAAGGTAGCTATTTGTCAAAATTTCAAACCACAAGAACAAAGATTACGTTTATCCCTCAAACTTTAGTTTGGCTCATTACCTTGGATTGTTAGGGGGCCATGGAAAGTATTCCCAGTCAAATCCAACTTCTCCAAGTTTTCAAAAGCTGATAATTCTGCATTTTTAAACAGAACATAGAAAATTTCAAACATGAATATTGGAAGTTTCTATAAGTAATACGGAAGATCAATATACCTTTGGCAGGAAAGGATCCTCCTAGATAATTCCAAGCAAGATTCAAATTCTTAAGGGATTTGACTGCGCTCAATGATTCAATGATACTTTTGTCGAAATGGTTGGAACTAAGATCTAAGGTTTCTAAATTCTCCAATCTTGACAAGCTTTCCGAACTTGTAATAGATCTATTAAAAACAAAACTATGCAATTTGAAAAAAAAAAATCAAAAACAAAACAGAGGATTGAATGCAGGTGGAGAAAATTGTGACTTGTGTCATAAAATAAATAAGTAGTTTAATAGAAATATGAAAGATGTGTGTAAAATGGTTACGAAGTAATTGAAAATTTCAAACTTAAGTGTGTGTCTCTCCCTCTCATTACCTTGGATTGTCAAGGAGCCATTGAGCACATTATCACTTAAATTCAACTTCTCCAAGTTTTCAAAAGCCGATATTCCTACATAAAGCAGAACAAAGAAAATTTCAAATATGATTGTAACTGCTTCCAGTTTCTATAAAATAATTCTGAAGATCAATATATGTACCTTTGATTGGAAAAGATCCTCCAATGAAGTTCCCTTCAAGATTCAGATTCTTAAGGGATTTGATTGCAGGCAATGATTCTATGATGCTTTTGTCTAATCTGCAGTAACTAAGATCTAAGGTCTCCAGGTTCTCCAATCTTGACAAGCTTTCAAAACCTGTAGTAGATCTATTAAAAAAAAAAAAAAAAAGAAAAAAAAGCAAGTATGCAATTCGTAGTATTTAGACGAAAAATAGTATTTTACAGCTTACTAACTAGATATGCACAATTCAAACTTCTGGACAACATCACTTGATAATCACTAGTATTTCGTGATAATTATTTTAAATCAAGAATATATGTTCAGCTTTAGGGGATGTAAGTCCGCTTGTAAGAGATACTAAAGAAGTGACCATATAATTACGGAAAAAGTACAATTAAAGAAACTTTGAAATCATGATCATAAATATAAAGGGAAGCGATATTAGATTACCTGTAATTGTATTGCACCATCCCAAATAATTTCCTCCAAGACTCAATGTGTTAAGAGACGCAAGTCCACTTAGAGATGGTATAATGCTACAATCAAAGGAATTATAACCAAGGTTCAATATCTCCAACTTTGGAAGTAGTACTAGCCTTTCAAAACCTGGAAGAAAATGAGTGGAAGACACAAAAAAGAACCCCATCTTATGCTTCAATACAAAAAATTCAAGATTAATTTGATAGAAATATTCAATTTCAAATTGATTTTCATACTCTAGCTTGAACCTTATGATTGATGCTTATAACCTATGGTTATAGAGCACTTGTCAAATTGTGCATTCGAATGAAAATTAGTAAGAAGTACAATGGAAAGTATCAAATTGTGCCCTCAACAGAATTTGTTCTCTATATGTGACGAATAATTCTACAATGCATGCATGCATGCCATCAATAGATAATAAATAAGTGAACATAATCACGGAATAAGTACTATTAAAGAGAGATTTGAAATGATAATAATAAATATAAAGGGAAAAAGGCCGGCTATAGCAGTAGAATAGCTTCCAATGTATTCCAAAGTTCAAAAGAATTCCTTGCAAGACTCAATGCGTTAAGGGACGTAAGTCCACTTAAAGATGCTATAATGCTATAACCAAGGTTTAATATCTCCAATTTGCGAAGTAGTACTCGCCTTTCAAAACCTGGAAGAACATTATTGGAAGACCAAAAGAGAATTCCATCATATATATATATGCTTCAATACAAAAATTTCAAAAGCAACTCGATAAAAATTTTCGGAGTAATCCATTCAAATTGATATTCATGCTCTTGAACCTTATGATTGATGCGTCTAACCCGCGGTTAAACTACTCTCTCCATGACAGAAAACTTGCCTTGCAGTGGTAGGGAACCATTATAGTAGTTCCAGCTTATATCTAGCTTGTTCAAGTTTCTCAATGCAATTAACTCTTCATTTCAAATTAAAGATAAATGAAAATTAGTAAGAACCAGGTGGAATCAATGTATCAAACTATAAATCCTCTCATAAGATATAAGATAGAAGAAATCGCCTTGAGCAGGAAAGTATCCTTGGAACTTATTCTGAGTAAGAATCAAAGTTTCAAGCGATGTCACTGCACCCAATGACTGTGGAATACTATTATTATCAAAGTAGTTATAACCAAGGTCTAGAATTCTCAGATTCCTTAAGCTTGACATCTTCTCAAATCCTACAAAAGAGAAAAAGAAAAAGTTACTGGTTGACTGAGGAAAATTAATTAAAAAAATGATGCTAATTGTCAACGGCGTTTGTTCACTACATAATTCTTGTACTATACTTCTAAAATATTCATACAATACATGCATGCCTTCAGACTTCAGTACGTATATGTGTAACAACCCATGACCATTCGTCTAATGGAATGCAATAGTAATCTAGTTTTACATTATATGGCTTTCATTTCATTTTAAGTATTGTGGATTTACTTAACATGGAAATTATCCAGTGGTTTACTTGGAAGTGTAGAGGGTGAAGGAAAATACAGAAAAAGGATAGGAGGAGAGGGAAGTAGGAAATTTTATTTTTATAATAACTTCAAGGTTATATGTTTTCATATATGTTTTAATTTTAATTTTTTAATAACTTCAACGTTAAAAACCCTGTGGGGAGGAGGGAGCTCTTGCTTCCTCCTTTCCCCTCCCCCCTACTCCCCTCTTCTTTCCTCCCTCTCCCCTTAGCTTATGTTGCCCTGCCTCCATCCGCCTCCACCATGCTGCACTGCTCTTCTCCTCCCCATAATCAATTGGGCTTTAGATCTAGTTTTTCAAATCTAGATCTAGTCTACTTAACTGGTTTCGTTCAACCACGTGTCGGCTCACCGTGCTCCCTGGCTCCTCAGCTACCGATTGGCGCAAAACAACTCCATCTCGTCCATCACACGCCGGCTAGTGCGCTTTGCCTCCCTTGCCTCGACTGTTGTAGCTGTTTGCTGGCTTTTTTATTTTTTTTGAATAAGGGTTTTGAAAAACGCTATGCCGACTCCAAAAACTTGTTTATCACAATTTATGCAAAATTAATAGGCAAAATGTACCACATAAGCTCAGACTTTAGGTAACCACAAAAACAAGTCCATTGACACAAATTTCATCTCATGCATATTAAGAACATTCCAAGATGTAAGGAATTATATCCATAAAAAGCAACATGAGAAATTAATGGACTATCTAGGTGCATAAGACAAAAAAAAGAAAAGAAAACAATCAAAGTAACATATTTTTGTCTTTTTGAAATTTTTCACAAAAGAAATGCACATGAAAGAAAACAAATTCAAAACAAAATAAAACAAAAATGCATTGAAAAACGAAAAACAACATGCTTGAATTGAGATTACAACAAGCAATACATGAATGTCCTTTAGCATTAAACTTTCATCACATCTTATAGGTCCCACTACAAAATAATGATTTGGTTTAATAACTACTTCTAGGTCTTCACAAGACATTACACATTCATGAACATTTGATTAGCAAGTACACAAAAATCTTGGTGGTCCACACACAACATCTCATCTATAAGCCTTTCAAAGATCATGATATATGAATTTCTTGAAAAGTCCTTTATGAATATGCCTCATGACAAGAATCTCAAAACAAACAGATATACACTCTTCACACAAAAAGTGTAACAAAAAAAATTGCAATGCATAAACTAGAAAGCAAAAAAAATGCAAAGCAAAGAAAAACGACATGCTCTAGGATTTTCAAAAATAAGCAAAACAACCAATCCTAGGCATGTTATTAACTCACCTAAATTAAGGTGAGATCACCATCACTCCCCCTCCATGGGTGAATGGTATAATCTTTCCTAACCCAAACCTTCTTGAATGAAGATATAGAGACGTGAACATTTTCAAACTTGTCTACTCTAGACACACCTCTCATCATCATTACCAAACCTTCATAATCTTTCCTAGAAAGAGAATTTTTATTTTTATGCACATGAGGTTTCAATTTAAAACAATTGGGTCGAATGTGACCAACTTTTCCACAATGATGACAAGTAGGGATAAACCTTTTAGGAGGTAGATTCCTAGGAGGATGGACGACTCTATATTTGGGGTAAGATACACAAGGTTCAATGTGAATTTTCTTAACTTTCTTACCTTGTGAGGTCGAGGCAACTGCTGTTTTTCTTTTAACCAAAGAGTCTTCTACTTTTTCTGATTTAACAAATATTATTTCGGAAGTAGAATCATTGTTAGAAGACAAAGCAACATGACAATCAAAACTTAACTCAGATTTATCACAATCAGAATTCTGAGTATGTAACATATTCTCAAGGGAATTGCTAGAGAATTTTTCCAATTGAGTTTCTGACTCTTTTAATTTATTCTCTAACAAATCAACTTTAGAACCTAAAACAGAATTTTTCAGATTTTAGAGAATCAATTAAAGCATGTGATTCAGATAATTTAGTAACAATAGATTCATTCACATGTTTAAGATCTTGAAACTCCCCCAAACAATTTGTGTATTGATGTCTCAAAAGAGTGAATTTTTCCAACAAATTGTTGAAGGAGTTTATAAGATCATATTCCCCTTGAGAAGTATTCATAGCAAATAGGAGTTAACAGATCTCACTCAAGAATTTAATCCAAACAGAGTGAACCCGCTCTGATACCAATTGAAAAACGCTATGCCGACTCCAAAAACTTGTTTATCACAATTTATGCAAAATTAATATTATGAAGCAATAAACAATTCAATCACCCAAAATATATAAAGCAATAAAGAGGTAGACACAGATATTTTGGTTACAAAGAGGAAACCTTTTAGAAACCGATCTAAAAGTAAAACCTCTCCGGGGCAGCCAAACCCAAGAAATCACTATCAAAAGATTATCCAGAGATTACAGACACTAGGAACACTTATAACCCTTTGTAAGACCTTGGCTCTGTAAGATCGACAAGCCTACAACTCGTCTCCTTGCTCACAATCTTCTTCAACGTGATTTTCCTTTACCGGACCCTTTCGATAGACTTCTCAACCGTAGATTTATCAAAGGAATAACTAAAACTTTAAGAGATTCAATTTAATGCTCACCACGTATGAATGACTAAAGAACCTATTGGTTAATTTATTTAATATTCCTTTATATGCTAACATAGCTGGATCTATGTGTTTATTGTGATTGTCAGGCTGCCAAAGCTCGAGTAAAGAATTTATAATGAGAAAGTGCACAATATTGTGAGGCAGCTTATTGAGACCGGTATATGTCCATGGACTTTGTGAGGTCATAAAAGAATTCTGCAGATTCTTTGACCAAGCCACTAGCAAGAAGGCTAGTGAGAGAAGCATCGAGGGGGATAGGACTGATACCCAAATCATGACACTGTGATTGATACCCAACCTCTGTGATTGGAGATCCCATGAATGAGGTTTAATGGGAAACGAAGTCACAAGTGAAATGAGGTATGGTACTGTCAATTTATGTTTATTAACTCTCTTGTTGAAAAGATTAGTTATGAGTCCATCCCTATGGTGTAAGACAGTACAAGATGCAGAGTGATTAAGGATGAGCTTAAAGCTCTTAATGGATCCATAGTCCCTACCTGTTGGGATGGGGTGTTCCCTGCACACACTCTTGATGGATACCACCTATATGAGTGTGGAGGTGCTATCTCCTATGAGACTTGGGTAGGTCTCTAGAGCGCTCATGAAAGCCATTTTATGGTGTAATGACAAAAGATGCAGATTGAGTAAGGATGAGTTTAAAACTCTTAATGGGTCCATAGTCTCTACTTGTTGAGATGGGATGTTCTCTGCACACATTCTTGATGGACGCCACCTATGTGAGTGTGGAGGTGGTGCCGCCTCCTATGAGACTTTGGCAAGTCTCTAGAGCACTCATGAAACCCAGAGGCGCATGGCCTGTATAAGGCGCCAACCCGCTATAGAACAACCCAAATTTCTTTGATTTGATTTGATTTGATTTTTTTATTTTTGGAGAAAGTTATGTGGGTGATAAGTTTGTTTAACTCGTGGATTTGGTTAAAAGAGTTTACCTCTACCACAATTCATTAAGTTCCTACTTATTTATCCTAGGTGCGGTTAAAACTTTCGGGTACCACATCGATGCATGCTTTCAATCTCCTTTTATTTTAATGTTTGTAACATGTGGGGGATTGTTGTAGTATATGTGTTACAAACATTATTTTTCAGTTGTTTTGTTATTAAAACTTTGCATAGCCATTATTATTTTTTAACCGTTTAAATCATTAAAGTTTGATTTGCAAAGGTTTTAATTCTTTTATTATATTGACAATTTCATACGTTGAAGACCAAGTCTTCAACCTATTGTCATAAGCTTTAAATGTATATATATAACCGTTGGAGTTAATAAGTTTTACTACATGTTATAACTACATTTTATAACAACTTTTTGGGAGTTTTTTACGTTATGACCGTTTGGTCATTAGACTTCTTTATGACATTAAAAAAGAAACTTTCCAGCACTTATATATATATATATGTTGAGCTCTAATAAGAATATATAGAAAAAAAATCACTTTCTTTTCTTTCCAACAAGTATTATGTTGTAAAACACTTGTTTCTTGGCATAAAGCCATATGCTATATTATTGGTTTTTCCTAAAAATAATATTTAGAAGTCTCTCATCCACTTTGATAATTGGGTTGTTCTATTACACTTCGTTATTGGAAGTGCGTCCTTAATGAAGTTAGACGCTATCGTCTAATCCTGGGAGGTTGCGTGTCAAAGGATCCGATCGCACCGAGTTATACATTCTGGGAGGCACGAATCAACCTTTATGGACAACGCTCTTGCGTGATTCTATAGCATTGTGAGATCTTTCCATACTCTACTTTTCATCTCTTGTATTTTTATTTATTTTATTGTTAATTTTCATATTGTAATTATTTTATATCAATGAGAATTTGTGCACCATCCAAAATTATTTCCAACATTCAGAATCACGCAGGACACCCGTGATTCAACAGAAAATACCAATTATAAAACTTTATAAATTAATATTTGTAATTAAAGAGGTAAATCCGACCCCTGCAATTCTTAATTTTATCACCCAAGAGAACAAAAGGGCTCAAGGAAATCTTTTCGCTTTTTATTTCTTTTTGGGTGGAGGGAATTAGCTAGAATAAAGACGTTCATAATATAATTCTTCGATCTGCCCCCGTTTTTTATGGAGGGGGTCGGTGGTATGTATGCATAAGAAAGGAAAAGCAGAGGGACGGGAGAGAACATACCTTCATTTGGTAGGCAACCACCAATTGAATTGGCGGATAGATTAAGACTTTTTAGCTCCTTCAATGGCACCAACATTGACACGTTTAGCAACCAACGGTTCTCATCATAACTCTCTTCATATCGAAAGGAATAATAGTAATCACGATTATCATAGTAATAAGGATCATGGTTTAAGTTGTAGAGGGAAAGGTTGATGACGTGAGAGTTGGTGGAGTTGCATCACTTGCACGTGACCCTCTCCCAACGACAACAATCACTCTTTGCGTCGTCCATCCATGAGGGAAGAACAACTGCATGAATAATATTGGATTTCAGAAACGCCTTCAGCTCAAGCAGAGCAATCCTCTCTTCATGGAAGCAGCCTCTGTGCTGATGAAATTGAAGAAACACAACTAAGCCCCACAGCAAAGCTTTCACAAAACTAGGCCACTCCATTCCATTCTTGACAAAAATTGTTTCATTATTTTGTAACTATATAATAAACCAGTGTACACCGAAGGGAAAGGCCTCTCATATATATATATATATATATATATATAGGTATATACAAGTTTGACGGTTTCATTTCTGAATCCATGATTAATGGGTCCACAGAAAAAGTTGTTTGTCCAAAAAATTATTTTCTCATGTGTAGAGGCGTGTGCGTGTCTATAATACTGGATAGTGTCTTCATTTGCTGAATCACTATTTAGCCGTGTCCTATCAATGTAACATGGTTGATAAAAGAGAATTTAATTATCCTAATTCAAATATTTAATGTGAAAACCAAAATATATATGTGCTTATTCCTAATTTTTTTTTTCCCCTTCTTCTAGGCGTAGATCGTAGGCTTGTAGCTAGAGCCTTGGTAAATGTAAAATCCTATTAAAGTTATAAATGATTTTTTTTTTTTTTTTTTAAACAAAAGACTTGCGTGAGATGAGTGATTCGCACATGGAAGATTCGAAGGCATCACTGGGTAACTCAACGACTAAATTCAAAAAGAAAACAAACTTTTGATTTTGTTCGATGACTTACTTTTGTAGTTTATATACATGGCAACTGAATTCACCATTTGTTAGGCTATTCTATCTAAGGCTGACTTGGTAAATTGAGATTGGTTTTGTAAAATTGACATGCCAGAAGATTGTCTAATTGAGATTGGATTCGAAAACTATAGACAGTCTCGTGGTAGTTCATATTTTAAAGAGTGACATTATAAGTATCACATAAACTTTCATATCAACTTGTAAATAATTTATAGTAAAAATTGATCATAGTACTCTAATACTACTATAAATGAAATGTGATGATCTAATCAACCCATCAATGGTAATTTTCGAAAGTACCATTTGGGTATTTTCCGTTTGGGTGGGATGTGTCCAAACTAAAAGAGGTCAAGTCATAAGTTGGAGACTTAAGTAATTTTTAAAAGACAAAGTTTTCCTTTAAACTGGGTTGAATGAATTTTCTTTAACCTAATTTATAAAAATGACATATGTCCATTTTTTTTAATAGAATGTAAAATGCACATGAATTTTTAATACAATTTATTCCAACATTGTCTCTTCTATTAAAAAAGCATGTGATTTTCACATGTTTAATGAACACATGTCATTTTTATAGATTAGGTTGAATGAATTTCCTCCAACCTAGTTTGAAGGAAAACTTTGTCCATTTTTATAAGAAAGAATTTTAGTACTAGCTTCCTCGCTCAAACAATGAGCATTGCTTTTGGAATCTGACCTAAAGCAGCAACTTTCACCCAATGTGTTGGTTTTTCCTAATTAAAATAAAATCATAATGGAGTTATTCAATGCTAGTGGATCTTTTTGGGAAGTGATCGTTCAATCAAGATATAGGTTCTTAAGTTAGTAGAATGTCAATAAATAACTCTTAAAATTTTTTTAAAAAATATATGAGATGACACTTAATTGTCTCATATTGAAGTAGGTTGAATGAAATTTCCTCCAAATTAATTTGGAGGAAATTTATGTCATTTTTAAAAAATTTTGGGGATCTCAATCCTCTCTTTACTGGATCCGGATCCCTTCCAGTCCATTTTGAACTTTAGAGTATCCAGTTAATGGCTTGGATCTCTCTAGAGAGATCCTGAGGCCATAAATTGGACATTTGTCCCATTAATAAAAGAAATATATATATATATATATATATATATATATATAAAATTAAAAATTAAAAATAATGAGGTGGTTGGTCACCCCCAAGGGCCAAATCTAAAAAAAAAAAAAAAAAAAAAATTGTTTGGTCATTGGGGGTGGCCGGACCACCCATGTTGGGCCTCGGGGTGGTCCGGCCAACCCCCTATGGCCAAGATGGGGTGGCCAACCACCCCTTATTTTTTTCTTTATTTTTTAATATGAAATAAAATTTTATTATTATTTTTTGTTAGTGAAACAAGTGTCCCATTTGTGGTTCTAGGATTTATAAGAAAAAATTTTGGTCATGAACTGGATATTCTCCAGTCCATTTTAAATTGGAGAGGACCCTATTCTCTCTTTGCTCTCGTCTATCAACATTAAGTGCCAAATACCATTCTCTTTCAGCTCCATGTATTGCCCCTTTGAAAATAACATTCATTTGTGGCCCTTGATTAATCAATCCCCTTCAATATGAGCCATTGAATCAATCCCCTTCAAAATGACCCATTGAGTCTAAATCCTTGTGCATTTATGCCCACCTGCGAGTACCAACACCCATTTTCCAATTCAACCCTTCTAATCTCAACCTTCCATTCTCCCCGAATTTAATCCAAAAAACCGTCCATAATTTTTACAACTCCAGACTTTCAAAGTGTGAAACACCGAGGGTCCACCTAACTAGATTTTTGGTAAAACAGTAAATTAACCCAACTCAAATAGAGGGGCTTAGAGACTTAGAGTAAGTGCAGGTCCATTTATAAGATAGTACTATGACAGAGAATGGATCATAATATAAATTACTAATTAAATGAATAATTTTTTTTAACAAAGTTAGAATGTGCGGAAGAATGGTAATTACATTTAAAAAAAGAAAAAGAAAAAGACTATTGGAAAATTGAACCAAATCCAAGAGAAGTCAACAAAAAGAAAAACGGAAACTGAGATTTTTTCTTTTTTGGTAATTATCCTTTCCCTCATGAACGACCACTCGATTACCATGTACTCCATCAACTACCAACTTTACATTACGACCCCATCAAACTGCCTTTTTGTTATTAAAATCTCCATTTCCGTCAGTCAAGGTCGTTAGGTCGGATGGCCAACCCATCACATATGCGTAAAGTTGGTAGTTGATGAGGGTTTATAGTAATCGAGTGGTAATTCATGTAGGGAAATGATAATTACCCCTCAAAAAATGCATATGCATTCAAGGCATGTGTTGACCGTCCGACTTAACGACCTGAACTGTCGGAAGGGGGCTTTGGTAACGAAATGGTAATTTGATGAGTCATAATGTAAAGTTGGTAGTTGATAAGGGTATATGGTAATCGAGTAGTAGTTCATGGCGGAAAGAATAATTACCCCAATTATTTTTGAGTTTGAGAAAAATAGAAGTAACATAAGGCCTTCCTTAGCATGACTGTTGCCGAACTTGCCTTCAAGTGAAATTGATGAGGAATGGGCATTATATTCCAGCACATGTGCTTATGAAGAGTCCCTACTCAATTTCACTTTCATTATGAAGAGTCCCCATTTCAGAAGAGTCAGAAGGCTATCTCTGTCTGGCCATTGCCCTAAACCTTCAAACACGGCAATCAATCCCTCCTTCAATTCCCATAATTATTTGACCAAATAAGGATCACAAAAAAATATCTGTCGGTTTGAAGATAAGAAAAATATTATATTTCAAGAACTTATGAGAAAGAATACCAAGAACACACGTTGATATAAATAGCTAATAATAATTGAAAAATTCTAAACAGATAAATATCACAATTTTATGCGGAATTAACAGATATATATCAAAACAAACATTCACCAAAATATGAACAATCACACACAAAGATTTTGGTGACGAAGAGGAAACCTTTTAGAAAACGTTCTAAAAGTAAAACCTCTCCGGGCAATAAACCAGAAATCACTATCAAAAGATTATCCAGAGATTACAGACACTAGGAACACTTACAATCCTTTGCAAGACCTTGACTCTGTAAGATCGACAAGCCTCCAACTTGTCTCCTCGCTCACAATCTTCTTCAACGTGATTCTCCTTTATCGGACCCTTCCGATAGACTTCAATTAAGCACACGATCAATACTAACAAAAATCCTCTAAGAGGAATCAATTTGGCTCACAACAAAATAATCACTCAAGCATGACCTCACACGAACTCTCCGGGGTGAAAATTGTGCTTCTCTCTTCTATAATGATGTATATATACCCCCGACAAAACCCTAGACCTAACCCACTTAAAAACACGTTTTTGGGCCTAAAACTTACGGGGGGTCCGGACATGTTAATGGGCGTGTTTGAGCCATGAACAGTAGCATCTGCATTTTGGAACTGAATTAAGCCAACACAAGAACTAACAAACTCCCCTTTGGCAATTCGGTGACAAAACCAAAATGTCGAGCCAATCCCATCATCTCTCATATTTACTCCCTTTTGTCACAGAATGACAAAAGGTCTTCATGTTTTCTCAAACACTTCACAAAATACATCAAGGCATATGTGGAACAAGAAGACATAAATAAAACTCATGATAAAAAAATGACGAGAATGCGTGATTATAAAGAAACATCGCAAAACTCCCCTCAATGTATGACTCAATTAACAACAGAAACTGAAATGCAAAGCATGTTTCTCTCCTTAAAAGTTAAATGAACACACATGATAACACATCAATGACTCATGTATTGCACAATGAATATCCAAACATGCTCCAAATATGCAAAATATACATGAGACTAGAAATGGCTAGAAACTCATATTGCTTAACCCAAGCCAAGAAAATGTTCCATTCAACCTATGCTTGTGTGGTGTGTGGGTAAGCCATCCAAAGAGAAAAATTTTCAATTTACAAAATGAGGAGAAAGTTTCACCACCATGAGGTTTTGACAAGTATATCAAATCAAAAGTCAAACCTTATCATACTAGGGCCTAGCCACTCTCATCCTATACAATTCTCTTTGTAAAATATTTTGCATAAGTTTGACACAGTGAAATAAATTCCTTTTGGAATATGATCTTTTGATTTTATTTGTTTCACTATTTTGTTTATTTTTCTCTTTGAGAAAGTGTCCTTAAACTTTTGGTGCTTATCACAACAGAGAAAGCAGGATTTTTAAGCCCTAGGTTCAACTAGCATATGGTCAATTTGAAAATATGATTAGTCAAAACCTCATATGGCTACCTAACAGACCTCACAAATAAAGTGAAACAAAACCTCAATTTAAGCTTAACTGCACAAGAAATAAAGCATAGGCAAAAGTACCACATAAGCTCGGGCTTTAGGTAACCACAAAACAAGTTCATAGACACAAATTTTCATCTCATGCATATTAAGAACATTCCAAGACGTAAGGAATTAAATTCATAAAAGCAACATGAGAAATTAATGAACTATCTCGGTGCATAAGACAAAATAAAGAAAAGAAAGAAAAAACAACCAAAGTAAAATATTTTTGTCTTTTGTTATTTTTCACAAAAGAAATGCACACAAACAAAATACAATTTCAAAACAAAATAAAACAAAAATGCAATGAAAATGAAAAACAACATGCTCTAGGATATGCAAAGATATGCATGAAAAACAATCCTAGACATGTGGGTGACTCACCTAACATAAGGTGAGATCATCACCACTCCCCCTCAAGGGGTGAATGGTATCATCCTTCCTAACCCAAACTTGAGAAATCTTAGGTCTAGACTTATGACTTTGCTTAAACTTATCTAGCCTAGATAGCACTTCTCTCATCATTATGACCAAACCCTCACTTTCTTTCCTAGAATAGGAATTTTTATTTATATGCACATGAAGTTTCAAATTAAAACAGTGAGGTCGAATGTGACCCACTTTGCCACAGTGATGACATGTAGGGACAAACCTTTGTGAAGGTAATATCCTAGGAGGATGCATGACTCTAGGTGTAGGGCAAGATGCTTGAGGCTCAATGTAGATTTTCTTACCTTTTGTTACCTTGAGGAGTCGGAGCAACTACTTGCTTTTCTTCACTTGAAGATTCTTCTACTTTCACTGATTTAACAAAAACAGTCTTTGAAGTAGAAGCACGGTTAGAAGACAAAGAAGCAGTTTTATCAAATCCTAAGCCAGATCTGTCGCTAGATTGCTTTTGAATATGCAACATTTTATCAAGCTTTTCACTAGAGAATTTACTCAAGTGATTTCTAGATGCAATCAGATCATTTTGAAGGGATTTATTTTTAGCAATTAACACATGATTTTCAGATTTGAGAGTATTGCAAACAACATGTGAATCACTCAAAGATTTCAACAAATTATCCCTTTCAAGCTCAAGATTCTTAAAATCCTTAACAATTTTCAAGTTAGTATTTCTAAACATAGAAAACTTTTCCATTAAATTGTTAAAGGAGTTTTGAAGATCATTAACCCTATTTGATTCATTATCGTAAGTGATGAACATCTGATTGATTAGAATCATCAGAATCATAAGATGCACCAAAAGCCATATAATTAGGAGTCTCTTCCTCATCAGTGTCACTCAATGTAATATTGAAAGCTTTTTGACCTTTTGGCTTATTACTCTTGAGGTTAGCACAATCCTTTTGCACATGACCATAGCCAGAACACTCATAACATTTTGGACCACGTGGGTCTCTTTCATTTCTACCCTGAGTTCTCTCTTTTTGTTTTCCAAATTTCTTGGAAATTCTATGTTCATTCTTAAAATACCTTCTAGCTATCAATGCAAGTTCCTCATCATCCGTGAATCCTCATCGATAACTCATCGAGTTCTTCCTAAGAGTTCTAAGGGCAATATCCTTATTTTTCCTAGGTTGAGGCAAGGAAAACTCATAAGTTTGAAGAGCACCAACTAACTCTTCTATCCTCATGGTATTAAGATCGTGCATGACTCAATAGCGATTACCTTCATTTCGAATCTTTCAGTGAGGGATCTCATAACTTTTCTAATAAGCTTAGTGTCAGAAACTTTCTTTCCTAGATTTATCATGGAATTTCTAATTTCACTAAGTTTACCAAAAAATTCATTGACTGTCTCATCCTCTAACATTTTAATATCCTCAAACTGAGAAACTAACATTTGAAGTTTTGAAGCTTTAACAAGATTAGTTCCTTCATACATAGTTTCTAGGATCTCCCATGCATCCTTGGCACTATCACAATTTGAAATTCTGGAGAACTCAGTTTGTGAAATTGCCAAGCATAGAGCATTCATAGCTTTGTCATTCGCCATACGAGTTTGTTTTTCAACATTAGACCATTCACCGCCACTTATCTCGAGCTTTAAATCCAGATTCAATGACATGCCAAACGTCTATAGATTTTAAGAAAAATCTCATACGGGATTTCCAATAGCCATAATTTGATCCATCAAAATTAGGCACAGTGTTAAGGGTTTGAGACATCTTAAACAAGAAACAAAGATCACACTCAGGAATTTAATCCTTCACGGAGTGAACCCGCTCTGATACCAATTGAAAAATTCTAAACAGATAAATATCACAATTTTATGCGGAATTAACAGATATATATCAAAACAAACATTCACCAAAATATGAACAATCACACACAAAGATTTTGGTGACGAAGAGGAAACCTTTTAGAAAACGTTCTAAAAGTAAAACCTCTCTGGGCAGCCAAACCCAAGAAATCACTATCAAAAGATTATTCAGAGATTACAGACACTAGGAACACTTACAATCCTTTGCAAGACCTTGACTCTGTAAGATCGACAAGCCTCCAACTTGTCTCCTCGCTCACAATCTTCTTCAACGTGATTCTCCTTTATCGGACCCTTCCGATAGACTTCAATTAAGCACACGATCAATACTAACAAAAATCCTCTAAGAGGAATCAATTTGGCTCACAACAAAATAATCACTCAAGCACAGCCTCACACGAACTCTCTGGGGGTGAAAATTCGTGCTTCTCTCTTCTATAATGATGTATATATACTCCCGACAAAACCCTAGACCTAACCCACTTAAAAACACGTTTTTGGGCCTAAAACTTACGGGGGGTCTGGACATGTTAATGGGCGTGTTTGAGCCATGAACAGTAGCATCTGCATTTTGGAACTGAATTAAGCCAACACAAGAACTAACAATAATAACTTCACAAGATTAAGATATAATAAGATTATTGACCATATCTAATAAATCAATATTTATTCAGATAAGCGTTGCAATACGAAAAGAGAAATTATTGGTGTTAATATTTTTCTCATCTCATCTTAAAAATTAACCATTAGATTTGTGGACTTATGTGAACTCCACATAAGTCAATGGTAGATCCCACAAATTTAATAATTGATTTATTGAATTTGTAAGAGAATATAGAGAAAATATGGACAAATTATTGACACTAATAATTTCTCATATCAAAACTGACTTGCATATGTTAGACTTCAACAACAAAATAACAATTTCTTAAAACCCCCATGAACTACCACTCAATGACCATATACCCCCATCAGCTACCAACTTTACATTATGATCCCATCAAACTACCATTGTGTTACCAAAACCCCCTTTCGACAGTCAAGGTCATTAAGTCGGATAGTCAACCCATCACGTGCGTGTCACATGCCTTGAATGCATATGCATTTTTTTTTTGGGTAATTATCCTTTCCCCCCATGAACTACCATTCGATTACCGGCCATATACCCCCATTAACTACCAACTTTACGCGCACATGATGGGTTGACCGTCCGACTTAATGACCTTAATTGACGAAAATGGGGTTTTGGTAGTGAAAGGGTATTTTGATGGGGTCCTAATGTAAAATTGATAGTTGATGGGAGTATATGGTAATCGAGTGGTAGTTCATGAGGGGAAATGATAATTACCCAAAAAAAGAAAAGAAAGTAACCAATCAATTTCTGAAAAAATATTAATTTATTAGATATGGTATACCTTATCTAATAAATTAATATTTTTTATATATTAATCTTGTGAAGTTATTATTATTATAAGGGATAAATATTGCAATATTGGTCCTTGTGCTTAGCTTAATTACAAATCACACACACTCAGATATAAAAAATAATTTAGAGGTCCATTTAGTTGGCCTAAAACACAAATCACTCTCTGTGGTATAAAAAATAATTTATAGGTCCTCAGGGTAGACCAAAATAACAGTTTATTTCTTGAAATAAATTTTCATGCTTTAAAGACAAATGTCACTATAATAAATGGACTAAACCGATTTTCTCCAACTTAATTTGAATTAAAACTTAGTCACAATTTATTAACTTGAATGTTGTTTTTATTTATTTTTCAATGGTTAGAAGATGTGATGGTCAAATTCTCACAAAATACTCCCAAACCATGACGAGGAAGATGAAAATGAGAGAGGGTTACACACATAGTAAAATTTTAGGGATAGAATAGATTAGGTTAATTTACTTTAGCAATATAAAGTAGAATGAGGGATGATATTTAATCTTAGCTGGTGTCCTAAAATGATGTGAAAAAATTTTGTTGTCATTTTTTAAAGTCAGAAATTAATAATATTTGTCGCGTTTTTATTGGGTATGACGTGAAAAAGTTACGTATTCTGTTAAATTACTTAACATAAATTGATTTTAGGGAGTAAATTGTTATTTTGGTCTACCTTAAGGACCTATAAATTATTTTTTATACCACAAAGAGTAACTTATAATTTAGGCCAACCTTAGAAACTAATTTTACATTTATCCCTTTTTATTATTAGCTATCTATATCATCCTGTGTTCATGGTATTCTTTCTCATAATTAAGTTGTTGAAAAATAATATTTTTCTTATCTTCAAACTGAGAGTTATTATTTGTGATCCTTATTTGGTCAAATGATAACGGGAAGAAGGGATTGATTGCCGTGTTTGAATGGCCATATAGAGTTAGCCTTCTGACTCTTCTGAACTAGGGACTCTTCATAATGAAAGTGAAATTGAGGAATAGGCATCCATTATATTCCAGCGCATGGGACAAGCACCTCCAGACTATTTTTAGTGTTTTTTTCCAAATATTAGTCATCTTACGTGGAAAAATGACGTCTACTGGCCCCTAGCGAAGTCAAGGTAAATTGTCCCCTACTGGTGAACGTGCTCATAGGGCTTACTAATAGTTTCTATCCACAACTACCATTATATATTAATTTAGATACCACAGATTTATTAATTTTACCTTTCTATGCGTTTACTTTGACTATGCTAGAGAGAAGCGATTTCTTAGTTAGCTACCAATTAGCTAAATTTGGGCAATTGCCGGTAACCCTACTAAACTGCTCAAGACCATTTTTGGAGGCATTACACTAACAAACACTAACAACAATATAGGTAGAAAAGCACTTGAAAACCCGAATTATCCATCCATTGTAGAAAGAAGTAATGGAGACTTAGCTCTATGTGCAATCCTTTGCTTAGCTTATGACACTAATGAATCCAAAATGTTTTGAAAGTCATAGCGGCCAAATGTCATCAATAGTTGATTCAAATAAAAATTAAAAAAAGGGAGAAATTGTCTTATGGATTTTGTAAATGAGTAAATAATTCTCAAGCTCGTCATTTATTTCAACTTTCTTCTACCTATTGTGAACTAACATCCACCGAATAAAATGGTGAAATATTATACTGACGATAAATAATAATATATAATTAATTATGAGTTAAAAAAAATAAATTTTATTTTTACCTTTAAAAGTATAAGAGTTGTTGCATTTATGCCTAATAACCCTTCACCGTTGGGAGCTTTATTTATATATTTATGTGATCTTGCTCTCAAACATTTGGACTGCTTCAATTAGTTTTCTCGATCACAAAGCCATTCCTCCTTAACTAATTTTGAATTTTTTTTTTGAATTTTTATTTTGTTGAAATTTAATGAAAATTTTCAAACGTCTTTTGTTTCCTGTACGTGGGAGGACATAAAAATACTTTCTATTTAAGAAAATTCTAAGTTTTTGTAAATGAGAAAATAATTTAAAAGTGTTGCTTTGTACTTGAGGGTGAGTGACATATAAATTTTTGGATGGAAAATGGGTAGGATGGAAAATGGGTAGCATGGAAAACACACCGAATGACGGTTACGAGAAGGTGTGTGCTATCAGCCGGGTGGCCTTCACCTAAGAAAGTTCTCAACTCGGTAGCTTTTCCCTATGACGACAGGATGAGCCTATAGGTTCTTAGGGACAAGCCAACGTGCGCTGCTCACGGTTTAAATTTGCAAAGTTATGTTAAAGGGTAAAACACAGTTTGTGAAAAGAAAAATAAATGGGGAGGAAGTCTTAAGTTAATTATTTCTTTTACAAAATCATTGCTTTAGATGTACTTGTATGTATACATTTGATGGTATGAGACATGAAGTGTATATCAGTATATATCCATTTACAACTAAAGTTATAGGTAGTAAAAAACATGTTTTTCCAATTCTACTTCCATTATTAATGAAACTTCAAAAGAATTTCTTAAGTTTGTTTTAATATCTTTATTGCTTATGAGGTTATTGAATACTATCAAATTAGGAGCCTATGATTTCTTAATCAAAGTAGTTTATAGCGCTTTGGTGATTTTATGTTACTGTGGTGAACATGTGGTAGAAGAATAACAATTTTAATAAGAATATGTTACACTTACTCTCAATCGCTCTACTTTTAGAACTTGGTGCATTTCACTCAAGTCCGATCAGCTCAGAAAAATCGGAGTCTCTGGTCGGAGGGCGATCGAGTTACTTTCACGACTTGGCGGACAAGTCTTACAAGAGTGGGGATTTATCGGACTCCTTGATTCTAAAAAAGAACGATGAGTCCCTGCTCACGAAGCTCATGTTGGTAAGGTAATTGGGGCTTGGTCGGTGCACATGTTCATGATGTCCTCGCTGCGCGGGGCGGATGTTCTTCGGATGGGAGACCTTGGCGTGAGGAAAGGCTTGTATGGGAATGGGAGCCAATGGGAGCCAAAGGGATGATAGGGATCACAATCATATCGCCGTTGGTGGATGGTAAGCCTAATACACTACATGGACTGTGACACAATATGTAAAATCCAACCAGCGAATTTATTCTAGAAAATCTTGAGCAAATAATATGCTATTTGCATGTCTTAATTTCTTCTATGGTATGTTCTATTACTGAATGGGAATTTGCGTTTCATACTTTATATTGTTGAAAGTTAGTATTTTCTTCTACCTTTTAGAAAAATAGTAGAAATAATAGAAACTTTTTGAAATGATAAAGTCGCATTTAACTCAACTTCCACATATGTGATTCGGATCCCTGAGTCCAAATCCAGTTGGGCTAGGACACTGGTCCCGACTAGTCTAGAATAACGTATGAACCAATCTCCTTGAATGAGACCTCCACCCCAGTGAGCCCTGGACTACCAATTGAAGACCCATCAATTTAAAGCTTGAACCGATCTCCTGGAGTCCTTCTTTTGTATCGCTCAAAAAAATATTAAAAAAAATTTAAAGATTCATTCTATACGAGATAACATGACAGTAAAATCAAACCTTAGATTTTTATTTTTATTTTTTTTAAACAAGTGGAGCAATAGTAATGACATGCCCCATTAAAGTTTATTAATATAAGCAAATTGAACAAAATAACGACATGCATTTATCACAACACTTTTTGCTTCAAATGCATCTAGACTTTTTGTAAAAGCACTTCATTCATCAAATTATTGAAGTTGATGGATGAAGAACCATGTGGACCAGTGGCCTCTTCAGCCAATTTTTTCCACTCCAGGGCCTTTTTCTTCATTTTCTTACCCATGCCTCCCTCCATCAAGTCTCTCACAAGCTTTCCTACTTCCTCTCTGTTGGCACCATTATTAATCTCCTTGCCAATGCCCCATTCATTGCAAGTGTACTTGCAGTTTGTTGGCTGATCCGCAAAGAATGGCCAACAAAGCATAGGCACTCCAGCACACACACTTTCAATGATTGAATTCCATCCACAGTGCGTTAAGAACCCTCCAATTGAGGGGTGGTTCAACACTTCCTCTTGAGGGCACCAACTCGCTATTAGACCTCTTTCCTTTATTTCTTCCATGAACTCCAGTGGCAAAATTGCTGATTCACCCTCAACTAAATCCGCCTAATTATCCACCAAAATAGGTGTTTGCTATTTGCAAGTCCCCAACCAAACTTAGCAATCTGCCGTAGTGTCATGACAATTACGCTGCCAAAGTTCACATAAACCATGAGTTTGGTGCCTTAGTGTTAAGCCAATGGAGGCACTCGGTTTCTTCCTTCCATAAATTATACCCAATTAATTTTAGACGGTCATTGGGTAAGTAATTGAGAAGAAGTTGGAGAGGGCCAATGGCATGTATGCGAGGGAACATGGGAGAGAGAGCATCCAAAACATCTTGATCTAACGCGTCAAATGTGAGAATAACAACTCCTGAAGCTTTAGGTGCACTATCTACCGCATCAATGGCAAACTTGAAGATAACATCATTTGGATTTGTAGTTCGAACATAGATAGGGAGATCCCTCAGATGAATGTCTCTCATACTTGGAATCCAGTCTACAACTGTATCCAGATACCCATTTGTTAGATAGCACTCATCTGCAAAAAAAAAAAAAAATGGCGTTGAAACTTTGCAAATAATCATAATAAAACAATGGAAGGTTTATGTAGGGTGTTGACTTTTATGCTTCACCTTTAAGTGGCGTGAGGCCTTTGTCCCTTAGAGGACGAAACTGCATAAAACCCATTAAGCTACAAGCAGGGACAGTGAAGAGCATTACAGTAGGGATTTTAAGTTGTTGAGCAGCTGTGACAGTGAATGGCATGAAACCATCCGAGACAATGCAAGTCACAGGAGGATTGTTGGAAGTTGTAGTGTTGAGTTTCACAAGAAAGTCAGAAAATGGGGCCAAGAAGTTTTTCATAACGGAATCGGCAAGAGATGGGAGGGCTTGGGTGGCATTGGAATCCGATGGGGAGACTGTCTTGAATGGTTTTGAATTGGAAGTCAGGCAAGCCATCTAAGGAGTTGGGACCTCCCGATTTCAGAAAACGTTGGTGGTTGAACTCGGTGTTCACAAAGGTTATGTGAAAACCTTTATGATGGAGAAGCTTTGAAAATTTTAGCATTGCCTTTATGTGGCTTTGAACTGGGACTGGAACACAAACTGCATGAGGCTTATCAGCTACAACTGTCTTGGAATCCATTTCCTTCTTTCTGTTTTTGGACTGTTGATTTGCTGTTTCATTGCATGTGATGATGACTCCTTTTATTAGGGGTGCAAAGGCGGTTACGGTTAACGGTTAGTGCCAATAACCGCTAACCGTAACCGCCCTAGCGGTTAGTAAATTTCACTAACCGCAATCGCTAACCGCTAGGCGGTTAGCGGTTAGCGGTTAGTGGCCGGTTAGCGGTTAGTGAAATAGATAACCGCCCACTAACCGCTTTTTAAAAATTGGGTTTTTTTTTTGGGCTTTTTGGGCTTTTTTTTACCCTCATATTTTTTTTTCTTGTATTTTTAATATCTTCTTGGGCCCAATTGCTATAAAAAGAGCCCATATTGAAAAATCAAAAATATTTGACCCAAAATTTACATTTACTTGTACTTAAAAAAAAATTTCCTTAAATATTAAATCATAACTCGTTAACTTTTTTTTTTAGGAAAAAAAAAAATTCAACACAACATACAAAAAAAAAGTTCAGAATTCAGATAACTATCACAACATATAAAAAAAATATATAAAAAAAGTTCAACACAAAGCATATAAAATAAGTTCAAATAAAACATTAAATGATACAAATAGTCAAATAAAACATTAAAACTTCATCAATCTTCTCATTTGGTCCTCTAGCAAATCCTGTGGACATCAAAAGAAGAAAAGTTATAATATTAAACATAATAATATTAAGGCACAAGCATGTACACATATCAAAAAGTGCTTAATATAATTGTATTGTAATTAAAATACTATGACAATTCAAAAAATAATAATCTTCGTTACTAACAAACCTCTAGGAATGAGATTGATTAGGTTTAGTTTAAGGTTAGGAAGAGATGAATATATATGGGTATTAAAACGACGTAGTTTTGGCTTGTTCAATTTTAAAAAATTGTTCAACAAATGGTTCAAAAAATTGGTCAAAAAATTGTTAAAAAAAATTGTTCCAAAAATGGTTCAATTTCTTTTTTCATAAAATGGTTTAAAAATTGTCAAAATAGTGTTCAAAAAAATGAAAAATATATTAATACTTAAATTGTTGTTATAAGTAATTGTTGAATCTAATGCTAATTGCTTAATTTGACATTTTATGAATCACATTGTCATTGTATATAAATATTATGATTAAATATTTGAATTGTCATTGGATCATATGATTAAGTGTTGATCTTATAAACTTACAAACAAACAAAAATACTTCAATTGTAGTTATAAGTAATACATTGTTTAATCCAATGTCAATTACTTAATTTGATATTATATGAATCACATTGTCATTGTCATTGTACATGAATAATTGATTAAGTATTGGAATTGTAATTGGATCATATAGTTAAGTATTTATCTTATACATTTATATTATTCAATATGCATATAATATAACTATAAGCAATTATATATATATATATAAAATTCAAAATTGTTCAAAATTGTTAATTTTCTTTTTTTTTTTTCTTTCAAAAAATGGTTAAATTTCTTTTTCTAAAAAAAGTTCAAAAAATACATTAATACTTCAATTGTGATTATAAGTAACACATTGTTGAATCTAATGTCAATTACTTAATTTGATATTATATAATCATATAGTCTCATTAAATTATATCATATGATTCATATGATTAATTATTTAAATTCTTATCATATTTACTTATAATCTTTTTTCTTTGAATTGAACTTAATATCTAATGGTAAATGGTAATGTTCAAACTCCTAAATCCTAAATTCCTAAAGTATCTAATAATGCTTTAATTAAATTGTAGACTTGTAGTTATAAGTAACATATTGTTTAATTCAATTGAATCAATTGTGATTATCATTGTACATGAATCATATGATTAACTTGTAGACTTATGACTTATGAGTTATGTCATATTATATATGTATTATTTATTATTATATAATCATATGATTTAATGATCAAGCCATCATGTGATATAATCATATCAATTATAGTGATAATATATAAATTACTAAAATTATAATGATAATACATTAATACTTAAATTATGTTTATAAGTAACACATTGGTCATTGTTTAATCCAATGTCAATTACTTAATTTGATATTATACTGAATCATATCATCATTGTACATTAATAATATGATTCACTTGAAGTCTTGAATAAAGTATTTGAATTGTCATTGAATCATATGATTAACTATTGATATTATACATTTATATTATTTATATACATATGTAGACTTATATAGACTTATAGGTTTATAATATACATTGGAAATAAGTCTCTAGATATTTAATTGTTGTATTAGTATGAATTGGTATACTTATGAGTTATGTCATATTATATATGTATAATTTGTTATTATATAATCAAATGATTTAATAATCAATCTCATGTGATATAATCATATAAATTATAGTGATAATATATTAATACTCAAATTGTGATTTAATTATTTTTTTAAAAAAAATTGTGATTTAATGATCAAGTGATTATATGATATAATCATATAAATTATAGTGACAATATATTAATACTCAAATTGTGATTTAATTATTTTTAAAAAAAATTGTGATTTAATGATCAAGCGATTATGTTATATGTATAAATATTTTTATAATTATAATTATAAAAATATATTATATAAAAAGGCGGTTAGCGGTTAGCGGTTACGGTTAGTAGACCCAATAACCGCTAACCGCTAACCGCTAGGCGGTTATGGCGGTTAGGCGGTTGGCGGTTATAGCGGTTAGCGGTTAGCGGGCGGTTAAAAACCGCCCGCCTTTGCACCCCTACCCTTTATCATGGTAGCATTCAGAAAACGTAAAATAGCATGGGTAGTATGGAAAATAAATGGTAAATTCTATATTTAAAAAGAGGTGAATTAGCTAATTCAGTGACAAAATAATTTTGGATGTAATTTGTTTTGGGAACAATTTGATCAAGGCATAATTGTGAATGACTTTTACATAAGCTTATCTGTAATGGTGTCTGAAGAGCATACTAACGATGTGTTTTC
Organism: Corylus heterophylla; assembly: GCA_016403345.1. Classification (NCBI taxonomy): domain Eukaryota; kingdom Viridiplantae; phylum Streptophyta; class Magnoliopsida; order Fagales; family Betulaceae; genus Corylus; species Corylus heterophylla. The sequence goes on along the minus strand of CM028144.1, from coordinate 20,753,158 downwards.
TGAGGGTCATCAACACACTTGTCTACAAACTCGTCTTATGTACGTATGGACAAAATATTTAGAGAAGATCTATAAGATGTGGTTAAGCTTAATCAATACAAATAGAAATAGAAAACCTATATGTTGTAGTTAAGTTTAATCAATTAAGGAAATGAGCAAATCTGAATTTCTTTAATTGAAGTTAAGATCTTATTTGATTTAATTTTGTATGAGCAAAACATAGGGTTGAGATTTCGGTATAATATGCTTTGCTTATTAGGTTTAATTTAAAAGGTTGGAGGGGAGGCCAATTGTAGCTATTCTACTTGGGCGTGACCACAGTAGCACCAACCCACGGGACGCCACTCAGGAGGGGCCTAGACTGTGAGAACTGCAGGCGTTCCCTCAAAACCGACAGAGTCATAGCTTAGCACCCGTTCCATCAGGGCATCAATGAGACTCAATGTGACT
>CM028144.1:20649355-20752608 GCA_016403345.1 Corylus heterophylla | reverse complement strand
CATAAATCCATATACTATATTATTAGCTTTTCCACAAAATAATACTTGAAGTTCTTCATTCACTTTGTCAAATGGGTTGTTCTATTACTCTTCGTTATTTGGAAGTGCGTCCTTAATGAAAATAGACGCTATAGTCTAATCTTGGGAGGTTGCGTGTCAAAGGATTCGATCCCACCGAGTTATACACTCCGGGATGCACGAATCAACCTTTAAGGACAATGCTCTTGCGTGATTCTATAGCATTGTAAGATCTTTCCATACTCTATTTTCATCTCTTGTATTTTATTTATTTTATTGTTAATATTCATATTATAATTATTTTATATCAATGAGAATTTGTGCACCATCCAAAATTATTTCCAACTTAAAGGTTGACTCGTGATGGTTGCACAAATATTTTGATTGGTATCATAACAATAGTATTTAAACTTATGAGAAGTCAAATACTATAAGAGTTTGCGGTATGCAATTCGCATATGAGAAAGATGGAATCAAATATTGAGTGGAAAGATTTTGTATTCATTTATCATAAAAGAATTTAATTTCATGTGTAGTTATTGAAAATGAAAATATTTTGATTGAAAGAGTTTTCTATTATTTGAACTCAATTTATTGATTGTCAAATAATCTTTTATTGTTGGGTTACTATTCTTACAATAAAAAGAGTTAAGCCTTTTATGGATTTGTAGAACTTAGCATTTTCTTTGTTATGTTGTGCCAAGCTTGGCTAGAAAACATCCATGTAGATTAATAATAATAACAATGAGTAGTTACTCATGGTGTGATGGAGAAAAATACATAGGCATTGCTAAATGTGTGCAGAGAATACAACTTTACTAAAGATTTTTGCAGGTAAGCACATTGTAAGAGGAAAAGATGTGGTGCGCGTATTGAGTCGATTGATTCTCACGACACCTAGTTGGTGTGTGGTGGCGACAATCTATTTTTGAAGATCTTGGAGTAAAGCTGTTGACTCCGCTGTGAGTTTTAAACTCTGATTCATAGGTCTTATTTTTTAAGACATAATATACATTTCATTTATTAAAATGAAAAAAATTCAAGTTATGAAGGTGCTCCTTGATTGAATTAAAGCTGGTGCAAAATTTTATAATTACATGAATTTTGTATATGATAAGCGGTGGCTTCTATTGATTCATCTATTTCAAAAAAGAAATAGTATCTAGCATTTATGTTAGCTATGACATGCTATATTAGCATAAACACTTTAAGTTCTTTGGTAATTTCTCAAATATATCATTCAGCTTTCAAATTTCTTTGACATGATGGTTCAGAATAAAATATATGTGATTATTGAGGTTCATTTGGTATATGATAAATTTATCATATCATAAGAATGATATCAGTGGCATATTTATTAAAATGAGCCAATACTAGTAGATTATTTTATGGTTGAGCTTGATACTTTGCATATTTATTGGGGCTTTGGTTAAAAAGATTTTCTTTTAATATCTTGATAGAGTTTGTGATATGCAACCACTATATATATAATATATAAGGATCATGTTGAGAAATCACAAGTCGTGATTAGTATTTGTTTTTAACAAATCTATGCTTCAAGAAAACTATCAATTGAGAGAAAATAAAGAAGAGAAAATGACATATCATACTTAGAGAAATATGAGCTCATAGAAGTCATTTCTTAAAGCACTTGTGAGCTATTAATGAAAATTTATTTTCTTGTGAATTTTTGGTTTATTCCATTAATATTTAACATGATAGAATTATACATGTAAATCTTGGCTACATCAATGGAATGAAAAGAAATTAGAATATTGGAATAAATGATGAATTCTATGATTGTCAGTTTTGGGCTATTCACCGAAGTGTGGGGGGAAGCCATTATTTTGTTTGTCACATTCATAAGCATTATTTGGAATACCTCGAAATGTGGGGGCATTTGGCAAATGTTATGTTTCTTGAACCTAACATGAGGAAACTTGGTTTTAAAACCTATGATTGTGATTTTATTGGTTTTGCGTATAATAGTTCATGCTATAGATTCCTTATTATCAAGAGTGGTGTTTTAGATTACAATAATATTATTGAATCTAAAAAATGTTATTATCTTTGAGCATGTGTTCCTTTGAAAAATAAGGAAAAAATATTTCATGATTTTTTGGTGCTTCTAATAAAATTATTGATGATGTGTAAGAATTGAGAAGAAGCAAGCAAGCTAGAATGAAAAGGAATCTTGGTATGGATTTTATTGCTTATATTGTTGATGAAAATCGAATATGTTATGGTGAAGCAATTAAATCTATTTGAAGCATTTTTTGGTTAGAAGCTATAAATAATGATTTGGAATAAATTATGTCTAACCATTATTGGAAACTTGTTGAGTTATTTCGTAAGACCAAACCAATTGGTTATAAATAGGTGTTTAAGAAGAAGCTTAAACCGGATGATACAATAGATAAGCACATGATAGACTTGGTAGCTAAAAACTACAAGTAAATGTATATGTTGATTATTTGATACTTATTTTCCGATTACTAAAATTGCATCTTTTGGAATGTTATTTGCCATTGCTTATATTTATAAATTTGTTGTACATCAAATGGATGTCAAAGTTATTTTTCTAAATGATGAAGATATTTATATGGAGCAACCCGAGGGACTAGTAATCCCCAGTTAAGAACATAAAGTGTGCAAACTAGTGAAATCCTTGTATGGATTAAAGCAAGCTCCTAAACAATGGCATGAATAGTTTGACAAGGTGATGTTGTCTATTGCATATTTGATTAATGGTGCAAGTAAATACATAGCAAATTTTACAATAATGAATGTGTCATTATTTATTTTTTAATATATTGATGACTTGCTTATTTTGAACTAACATTGATGTTGTGCATAAAGTTAAATTATTGGGGAAAATGCAGTTTACCCCCGTGAAGTTTCAGGAGTTTTTTAATTTTAACCCCAAAGTTCAAAAATTGGCAATCTACCCCCCTGAAGTTTCGAAAATTGGCAATTTAAACCTTCCGTTAAAATTGACGAAAATCTATGAAATTACATCATTGCCCTTTGGCTTTTTTTAAAAAATTTCCGTCAAATTTAACGGAAAAATTAAACAGAAGGTTTAAATTGCCAATTTTTGAAACTTCAGGGGGGTAGATTGCCAATTTTTGAACTTTGGGGTTAAAATTGAAAAACCCCTGAAACTTCAGGGGGGTAAACTGCATTTTCCCCTAAATTATTTCTTGTATCTAATTTTGATATGTAAGACACAGGTAAAGCTAATGTCAAATTGGACATTAAAGTTATTAGGGATAATGATTGCATTATTTTATCTCATACATATTATGTTGAAAAGATGCTAAAAAGATTTGAGCATTTTTATTATCCACCTATGTCTACACCATATGATTCAAAAATACACTTGATTAAGAATCATGGTGATGATGTTTTTGCAAGAAAAATATGCACAAATCATTGGTTGCTTGATGTTTTGACAAACTGTATATGCCTTGGTATTACATATATTGTTAGTAAATTGAGTAGATATACTCATAATCATGATATTCAGCCATTGTGATGCGATCTCTAAATTGTTGAGATTCTCAAAGGGCACAATTAATTTTGGTTTGTTTTATTGTGATTATCCTGCTATATTGAAAGGAATGCAACTGTATTATTGATTCAGATGAGCAAAGGCTACTAATGGCTATTATGTGTTTACTCTGGCTGGAGGAGCTATCTCTTGAAAGTCCTCAAAAAGACTTACATAGCAAGGTTTACTATGGAGTTAGAGTTAATTGCCTTGGAGAATGCATGAACTGAAGATGAATGGCTAAAGAACCTATTGGTTAATTTATTTAATTTGCCTTTATATGATAACATAGCTGGATCTATGTGTTTATTGTGATTGTCAGGCTGCCAAAGCTCGAGTAAAGAATTTATAATGAGAAAGTGCACAATATTGTGAGGCAGCTTATTGAGACCGGTATATGTCCATGGACTTTATGAAGTCATAAAAGAATTCTGCAGATTCTTTGACCATGTCACTAGCAAGAAGGCTAGTGAGAGAAGCATCGAGGGGGATAGGACTGATACCCAAATCATAACACTGTGATTGATACCCAACCTCTGTGATTGGAGATCCCATGAATAAGGTTTAATGGGAAACGAAGTCACAAGTGAAATGAGGTATGATACTATCAATTTATATTTATTAACTATCTTGTTGAGAAGATTAGTGATGAGTCCATCCCTATGGTGTAAGACAGTACAAGATGCAGAGTGATTAATGATGAGCTTAAAGCTCTTAATGGATCCACAGTTCCTACCTATTGGGATGGGGTGTTCCCTGTACACACTCTTGATGGATACCACCTATATGAGTGTGGATGTGTTATCTCCTATGAGACTTGGGTAGGTCTCTAGAGCGCTCATGAAAGCCATTTTATAGAGTAATAACAAAAGATGCAGATTGAATAAGGATGAGTTTAAAACTCTTAATGGGTCCATAGTCCCTACTTGTTGGGATGAGATGTTTTCTGCACACATTCTTGATGGACGCCACCTATGTGAGTGTGGAGGTCGTGCCGCTTCTTATGAGACTTGGCAAGTCTCTAGAGCACTCATGAAACCCAGAAGCGCATGGCCTGTATAAGGCGCCAACCCAATTTTTTTTATTTGATTTGATTTGATTTTTTGGAGAAAGTTATGTGGATGATAGGTTTGATTAACTTGTGGATATGATTAAAAGAGTTTAACTCTACCACAATTCATTAAGTTCTTACTTATTTATCCTAGGTGCGGTTAAAACCTTCGGGTACCACATCGATGCATGCTTTCAATCTCCTCTTATTCTATTGTTTGTAACATGTGGGTGATTGTTGTGTACGTTACAAACAATTTATTATTTTGCTATTGGTTTTAATAGTATTTTTCAGTTATTCTAAATATTTTACCGTTTGACATTAAAATATTTTTATGAGATTTTATCATCTTTACAGTTAATTACCAAACATATTTTATCATCTATCTTTATGGTTTATGATTGTTTAAACTTTTATAATCATTGATTTCTTTTTACCGTTGGTTAATTTATTTCATTATGTTAAAGACCATTTGTCCTTAACGCATGGTCAAGTGCTGACCATTTGACCTTAATACATGAGCCACATATAATGAGCTTTTAAAGAAAATGGCCTATCGCGTTTGTATAAGAAAGGATTACAGCTTTGAGAAATATATATATAAGATCAATTCTTTTCTTTAAAATAAAAAACAGAGGATTGGAAAAAACATTGGTTTTGGAGGCATAAATCCATATACTATATTATTAGCTTTTCCACAAAATAATACTTGAAGTTCTTCATTCACTTTGTCAAATGGGTTGTTCTATTATTCTTTGTTACTTAGAAGTGCGTCCTTAATGAAGATAAACGTTATAGTCTAATCCTGGGAGGTTGCGTGTCAAAGGATCCGATCGCACCGAGTTATACACTCCGGGAGGCACGAATCAACCTTTAAGGACAACGCTCTTGCGTGATTCTATAGCATTGTGAGATCATTCCATACTCTATTTTCATCTCTAGTATTTTATTTATTTTATTGTTAATATTTCATATTGTAATTATTTTATATCAATGAGAATTTGTGCACCATCCAAAATTATTTCCAACAGATTAGAGACCAACATTAAGACATTATGATATTTTCTTAATAAATTTAACAAACATAAACAATATTAAGCTAAAAGGGAAAAAAAATATGGCAAAAGAAACAAGAAAGCCCAAACCTGAATCTGCATCAAAAGACTATTAAAAGTAGCACCTCCCTCCCCTGCCTCTTTCTGCATTGAATCCAACACATCTTTGACTTGGAAACACATGCATTCCTCCATTAATGCCACCTCTTAAGTTCCAGATTAACCAAGTGTCTATAGTATCAAAAAGAGCATCCCCTGCTTTCACAGCCTCCTTAACAGCATCCACATTTTCCTTCAACCAGAGCAGCTAATTCACTGCACTGAAATAGGTGCTTATGGGCAGACCACTCACCTCCACAAAATGAGTTCTTCCCCCTCGTAATTCCTTCTCCAATTTTCTGTACAATTAAAACCACAAAAATCCAAATAAGGTACTCCAATTCATCCAGAAAAAGAACATGTACTCTTATATTGATAAAATATAAAGAAAAATAGTAGTTAATATGCTTAAGTAAATCCAAGCTCATTAGTTTAGGCTTTTAGACTATTGTAGTATATTTATATGTATATTAATGTACAACGTCCTTCTCAAATTATGCTGGGATATTTTGTCCATATAGATGTTATGACTTACAAGTTTATTATAGTTAGTAAGATAAGAGTTGTACTATGTGGCTTTTTTTACTCAAATTTATGAATAAAATACTGATTGATCACTCTCTCAATATCCTTCTTTGATTAAATGGAGCTCCAATATTTTAACTCGGAATGGTACAATCTTAATATGTTTATTTAACTTTATCTTGGTTGTGGTTGCCATGCATTGAAGATATCCTTTATCCCCTATCATGTCTCTTCGTAATGTATTGGGTGAGATCACATATTATGAGCACAATGCATGATATTCTTGAGTGATCTTAAACCGCATAAGTAAGATTAGCATTATATAATTCATATTTGACAAATTAATTTTATTGAGAATGAGGAAACAGATGAATCAGGAGTATAACTGTTAAAAACATGTATTTGATACGTTTAGATAATTAGTATATTAGGTAAAATATTGCAATCATCCATTTACAGATATGATGCTTTGGGCGTATGATAATTAGAACCCATAATTTGTTTTTGATTCGATACTTTTTACTTAATTCATATATTTCAGATATGTGTTGCTCTCTGCCTCAAGTTTATATATGTTTATTGTAAAATTACTTTTACTTTGTTGAATATTATGCACTATTCCTTTCTGAGAAGCATCGATATCGGTGGGTAACTAGCTTGTTTGTAAGAGTTTTGACTTGATTTATTTGGAGATTTATATGCAAGTATGTATTCGTAGACTATTTATGTTGGGTTGATCTTGCGCCCTCATAGTACTCAATCTATCTGCTAATTAAACGATTTTCTTAGTTAAAATGAATAGCCATATAAAGCATATTGTTTGCTCAATTGTACTACCAATAGAAATTCAAATTCTCTACAAATTGGATTGTAGGAAATGTCTTAAAGGGCTATCCCCAATGAGAATGCTCCAAATAGACTTTCCCTGTCTTGCTATCTTTTCAATAATTGTTGCCTATGCTGTCCTCATCTTTCCTTGATATTCTTTAGCCTTATTTTTACCGATGGCTTAGTTTCTTTAGGCTCCCTCCTCCTCTCCCCCTTCCCCCTCTCCCCCCCTCCTAATCCCCCTCCTTCTGCACTTTTTTTTTTTTTTTGGTAGGTGTTTTTTGGCTAGAAATCAGCAACCCCGGCCACTACGGCCCGCCCTCCAAGGTGCTGAGCCTCCCTTCTCCTCCATCCGCTCCACCATGTGCCAACACTAGCTGGTGCCCATCATCTCCTTCACTCTGGTCGTTGCTGATTTGCTGGTTGTGTTGCTTGTTTTGTTTATTTTTGAATAATAGTTTTCTCATGAGCAATCAATGAGGAAAATGACGTAGTTTCCCGACCGTTTTGAGTCGATGAGGAGTAGATCTAGTCTTCTCAAGAGCAAATGTGCTTTTATGACTATTTTTCTGTTAGGGCTATGTTTTTTCGGTTTTCTGTTATCTGTATTTTTGTTTGAATAAGGATTGTCCAAACCTTTGGGTTGTGGATGTGATCTATTTTCAGAGCGAGAAAGATGAGCTACCTATGCATTGAGTTGAGTCTGTTAGGAACAAATCTGGTGTTACAACTGAAAAGTAGTCATAGATTAGCGGATATTGATGTCATATATAGGTCTTGAATGTTTGATTTTTCTGTAAGCATCTATAATTTGTAACCTCATAACTTCTGCTATGATTTTTCAGAGCTTTTTGCTCTATGATGCAAGAGCGTTATGCTCGTGATCCTTCTTTAATGAGACTAGAATTTTTTTCAAAAAAAAAGAAAAAAAAAAACATCATATACTTCAACAAGTAATGTTATTGATCATTATTTTATGCGCATTTTATCTTTCTATAGTTGATATAGGTTTTAAAATCACCATTAGATAAAATCAATAGTTATTCATCCAAAATTCAATAATGATTTAAAAAGCCATATCAATTTCGAGATAATAAAAACATTGCTCGTACTGCAATGTTAAGCTTCTAGGTCATAGTAAAAGGAAGAACTTGACCCCCCTAAGAAAGAACATTATCTTTCATTTCATTTTGGATCATATGCTTAAAAAAGATGACATGATCACACATCTTATAGTTGGGCTGAGCCCATATAAGCTACAAGTTCCCAGAATGAGGCCCAAAGCAAATAAGGTTTGCATAAGAGCACTAGCAACAACTTTTTTATTTTTTTTATTTTTTTATTTTTCCTAAGTTTAGGAAACAAAACTATTTTTTGCTTTCCTATCAAAATATATTTCACAATAACTTCTCTTACATTTTCGTATACCATTAAAATATTATTTCTTTACAAAATACAAGTTCCCTACCTACCCTCATATTTTAACAAAATTCCAACCCAAACCCTAATGAAGGATAAAAAGATGAAAGATGAAAGAGAAATATTTATATTAAAATAATATATAGGAATCACTTTTGGTTCATTACGCATTGAAAAACACTCTAGCTACTCAATGGTGATGGTTAAATTTAGGAAAAATGATGTGGGTCAGTTTTTGTAATTTTTTTTTGAAATTTTTCCTAAACATAATGAAGAGAATGGGCTATAGGGTATCTAGTCCTAATCCTCTGATGGATTATGTAAATTTAGTCCCTAAAAAGCCCAAATTGCTTAGTTGACATGATTTTTAATTTTATCCTTCTTTAACGGTTACCAATATATACCTGAGTTAAACTTATACACCTTATTTAAAAAATAAAAAAAAAAAAATAAAAAAAAATTATACGCTTTTATCGTTTGAAAAAAAAAAAATGGTACAATTTAACAATAATTCACATGTTCTCTCTTTCTTTTTCTTGGTTCAGTAGATGTGAAATTTAATTTATAAAGAAAAAAAATTAAAAAAGCTTAAAGGTAATAATAAGGAAAGACAATGGTAGTTGTGAATATATAAACCGTTAGTTGGCCCTCTCGGCACAGTCACCAGAAGGGATAGTTTACCTTGACTTCATTGTGACCAATTTCTCCATGTAGTTGCCCCTCTCGGCACGGTCACAAAGAGGGACAGTTTACCTTGACTTCATTGTGACCAATTTTTCCACGTAGTTGGTCCTCTCGGCACGGTCACCAGAAAGGACAGTTTACCTTGACTTCCTTGTCACCAATTTTTCCATGTAGTAGTAGTTGGCCCTCTCGGCACGGTCACCAGTAAGGACAGTTTACCTTGACTTCATTGTAACCAATTTTTCCATGTATTTGGCCCTCTCGGCACGGTCACCAGGAGGGACAGTTTACCTTGACTTCATTGTGACCAATTTTTCTATGTAGTTGGCCCTCTCGGCACGGTCACCAGGAGGGATAGTTTACCTTGACTTCATTGTGACCAATTTTTTCATGTAGTAGTTGGCCCTCTCGGCACGGTCACCAAGAGGGACAGTTTACCTTGACTTCATTGTGACCAATTTTTCCATGTAGCATCAGCAAATTAGATTTTTTTTAGATTTTTTTTTTTTTTTTTGGCGATTTCGTCTCAAACAACCTCAACAAAATAGTGATTTTGGTTTGATGAATGAACAATATTCTTTGAAAAAAAGTTTAAGAAAGAATAAAGAAATCTTTGAAAATAATATTTAATTTAAATTGTGAAAATTGATAGTTAAAATAGTGAGGTTGATAGGGTGTTTTAAAAAAATTGATAGTTAAAATAGAAAAAATGTGATTTTTAGCCATTTTAGTAAATAAAATTTGGTGAGGCAGTTAATAATACTCTAAGGTGACAATAGATTTGGAAAAAACACTAGTATGTTTGGCAATGAACTTGCTAAACTCCCACTTTTTTCAACTCTCCAACATTCTTACCCTTTTTTATTTTATTTTATTTTATTTTTATATCAAATGAATTATTTTTTATTACTTTCTATTAATATTCAAATAAAAAACTCACTACAAAAGAAAACTTATTTCCCTCTTTCGTACTACAATTTCAAATATTTTATCCACCTCATATCACATTAAACACTTTCAAAGTAAAAATCACTCATCAAGTTCATTCCCATACCACCCCGTCTCCAGGATCTTGTCCCATCCCATGTGCTAGATTTAATGCATTATACTTTTTTAATGACTTTATGAAAAAAAATGTTTGTCCTTGTTGACGTTGAATCAGATCTCTCCAAACGCTAGGGCGTTGTTTGGTAGACACATGCCACACCCAAATATTGTTCATAAGCTGATGAAAAAAAAAAAATGAGAGTAATGATGTATTAGTATAGAAAAGTGAAAAATGAGTATTGAAAAGTGGAAACGTTTTATTTTTTAGTATTTTTTATTTATTTAAATAGTAATAAAAATAAAAATATTTTGATATTGATTTTTTTAAAATGAGATAAGTAGTATTTGAGAATGGAATGGTATTTAACAAACCCATCCTAGATTCGTATGCATTGAACTTTCAAAGTCCAATAAATCCTTCACGCGTTCTCCATACTTTGGAAGTCTTTCTTTTCATTTATAGTCTTCCGACACAATTTCAGTGGAACAAGAAGGAAAGTAAGGCAACTTTATGGGTAAAATGAATGTAATTTTTAGTCTAAGTCAACTACAAAAGTTGAGGCACATTGCTGTCAATTTGGAAATTCAGGCACTCATCTTTAATGCATTATTCATCACATATTTTTGGAGTGAGGTTCATTTGTAATTTTAGAGAACTGCATATTATACCAAGTAAGGACTAAAATACCACCTAGGGTGGTAGTTCAATGGTCTTAAGGAAATTTTATGAGGTTGGGCATGCATTAGGGTCTGGGTTCGACTCCAACAATAAAAATCCGTTAGCCTATTATCTTTTAGCCTATTAGTATTAGCCATCTTGAGTCCCGTTGATGTCTTGATAGGGTAAGTGCTAAGTTATTTACCTATTAGTGTTAGTCACCTTGAGTCTCATTGATGCCCTGATGGGACGGGTGCTAAGTTATGGCTCGGTCGGTTTTAAGGGAGCGCCTGCAGTTCTCACAGTCGAGGCCCCTCCTGAGTGGCGTCTCACGAGTTGATGTTACTGTGGTCATGCCCAAGTAGAATAGCTACAATTGGCCTCCCCTCCAACCTTTTAAATTAAACCTAATAAGCGAAGCATATTATACTGAAATCTCGACCCTATGTTTTGCTCATACAAAATTAAATCAAATAAGATCTTAACTTCAATTAAAGAAATTCAGATTTGCTCATTTCCTTAATTGATTAAACTTAACTATAACATATAGGTTTTCTATTTTTATTTGTATTGATTAAGCTTAACCACATCTTATAGATCTTCTCTAAATATCTTGTCCATATGTACATAAGACGAGTTTGTAGACAAGTGTGTCGATGATCCTCAGAAAACACATCGTTAGTACGCTCTTCAGACACCATTACAAATAAGCTTATGTAAAAGTCCTTCACAATTATGCTTTGATCAAATTGTTTCCAAAACAAATTACATCCAAAATTATTTTGTCACTGAATTAGCTAATTTAAAAACCTAACAGCCTCATTAATAAATAAACCTAAATAAAATTAAAAGACCAATTATTTGTTTTGAGATAATGGTCTTGAAGGCAACACTACACTCAGACGAAGGAAGGCCTGTTGTGACTTTTGTTTTTCTCGAACTCAAAAATAATTTATGCATATGTTAACAATGATAATCTTCCTCAGTTAGGCTCGCATTACGAAGGGTCCCCAGTTCGAAGACTGTGACTAGCCATTGACCTCAACCTTCTAACACGGCAATCAATCTCTCCGGGCAATAATTGTTGTGGATAGGCCTCTGGACAGGGTCACAGACTCATAAGGAGGAGACAATTCATTTACATTTAAGGCGACAGAGATTTGGGATGAAAAAGTCTGTAGGTGCTGGAATAAATGGAGGCACATCACTGTAACAAAATGGACCACCAATTCATGTGAGAGTGGAAACTAAGGGGAAGGGTCCCTAGTTTAGAAGACTGACTCTAGCCACTGACTCCAACCTTCAAACACGGCAATCAATCCCTCCATACCATATCATAATTATTGAACCACAAAGAAGAGCTCTCAATTTCAAGATAGGAAAAATATTAGATTTCAACAACTTATAAGAAAGAATACCACCAACACACGAGGATATATATAGATAGCTAATAATAATAACTTCACAAGATTAATATATAATATCACTTATATATATTTTTTTCAGAGGTAGCTTAATCGGCTAAGACCACGCCTAATGAAACGGAGGTTACTAGTTCGAATCCCCATCCCCCTCTTGTGCGAACATGTATATATATATATATATCACTTATCATATCTAATGAATTAATACTTATTCAAATGAACATTGTCTTCTCTTGAATTCGGTTCAACTTTCCATTACAGTTTTTGTTCTACACATTCTAACTTTGTTAAAACAAATTATTCATCTTATTAGTGATTTATATTATGATCCATTCTCCAAGCTCCTCTATCTGAGTTGGATTTACTGTTTTTCCTTATCCTTAAAATCGGGATTGTGAGAGTCGGTTAGGTGGACCCTTGGTGTAAGCTCTGAAAGTCTGGAGTTGTAAGAATTATGGACGGTTTGGATCAAATTTGAAAGTCTGGAGTAAGGAGATTTCTTTTCGGAAATTATGGATGGCTTGGATTAAATTTGGAGTGATTGGAATTGAAGGTTGAGATTAAAAGCATTGAGTTGGAAAATGTGTGTTGGCGGGTGGGCATTAAAATGTGTGTTGGCAGGTGGGCCACCCCCACCCCGCTCTTGGGGGTGACTTCAGCCACCTCAAGGGCCAAATCATTTTTTTTATTAAAAATTGTTTGGCCCTTAGGGGTGGCCAAATGACCCCAAAAGGCCATGGAGTGGCTTTGGCCACAGCAAACCTACCAGTTTGCGGTGGCTGAAGCCACTCTCAGGCCAAATAGTGGCCCTTGGGGGTGGTCTGGCCACCCCCAAGGGCCATATCAAAAAGAAAAAATAATAATAAAAAAATTATATTATTTTATTATTTATTTTTTTAAAAGATTAAATAATATTTTATTATTTTTAATAAGTGAAACACGTGGCATTTTTGTTCCTCCTTCCCATAATTATTGGACCAAAAAAGGATCACAAAAAATATCTCTCAGTTTGAAGATAAGAAAAAAAAAAAATTAAAAATATTATATTTCAGCAACTTATGGGAAAGAATACCAAGAACACACGTTGATATAGATAGCTAATAATAATTGTGAAATTTTTGGTATACATGAATATATACGTCGAAGATTTAGTAGTATATATTGATTGTTTAGCGTGTTATTTTCTTCCAAGACAGGCAACTCTTATATATATACGTGTTATTTTCATCCAAATAGTTATTTTCATCCAAATAATTTTTTTTTAATTTTTTTTTTAAAATTTTTAATTTTATTTTTTTAAGAAAAAATAAATTGATGTTGGGTTGATCTTGTGCTTTCTTATTACTCAATCTGCTAATGTGCCATACATTTTCTTTGTAAAAATGAGTAGCCCAATGAAAATCATTTTTTATACCATTTTCTAATGAGCTCTATAGTCTGATATCGCATGGAGCTTCCTGTCATTATCAAATCTGCAACATCTAGTCTTGCATGATTGAAGGCCTTCTAGTGGCACTTGAGATACTGTCATTTGTCAAATATACTTGCGATATTGGCAAAAAAAAAAATTAAAAAGAAAAATCGGAAAGATTGTTAGTTAGCCCTCTGTGCAAGGTCACAGGTAGGGAACAATTTACCTTGACTTTGCTGGGGACCAGTGGAATCATTTTTCCATGTAAGATGACAAAGACTTGGAAAAAAAGAGTAAAAATAGTCTGGAGGTGCTTGTCCCATCACCCATGTGCTAGAATATAATGTGTATTCTTCCTCAATTTCATTTGCATTACAGAAGACCATCTCTATCTACCCATTGACCTCAACCTTCAAACACGGCAATCAATCCCTCCTTCCCATAATTGTTGGACCAAATAAGGATCACAAAAAATATCTCTCAGTTTGAAGATAAGAAAAATATTATATTTCAACAACTTAGGAGAAAGAATACCTAGAACACACCATGATATAGATAGCTAATAATAATTATGAAAAATAATTAAAAAAATAAAATAAAATAAACTTCACAAGATTAATATATAATAAGATCATTGACCATATCTAATAAAGTGATATTTATTCTGATAGACGTTGCAATATGAAAATATCAAAACTGACTGCCTTGGTGAAACTTCAACAACAAAATGGGAATTTCTTAAAAAAAATTTTGGTTAGTAAAAAGAAAAACATAAATAAATTCTCAGGTTTCCTTTTTTTTTTTAGTTGTCTTCTCTTGAATTCGGTTCAAGTTCCGTTACATTTTTCTTTTTCTTTTTTTAATGTAATTATCATTCTTCCGCACATTCTGTAGCTGTGAAATTTCTGGTATACATGAATATATACGTAGAAGATTTAGTAGTATATATTGATTGTATTTAGCGTGTTACACGAGTTGAAAACATTTGTTGCTACTTCTTCCAAGACAGGCATATGTGAGAGCTTCTCAAATTATACTGACATATTTTGTCACATTCTTTGGGCAGTTATTTTGGTTACTCTTGTTGGAGATGCTCATACAAGCTTACTATATAGTCATTAAGATAAGAGTTGTGATGTAGATCGGAAAAGCTAAAGATTCCATAAAGAAGAGCTATGATGTAACACCTCCAAAATTAACCTTGGCTAACCTGGTATGGTTACTAGCAATTACCCTAATTTAACCAACTTGTGGCCAAATGAATAATCGCCCCTCTAAGCATTATCAGAGTTAATACATAGGAAGGTGAAATAAATCTGAGAACTATTAAATCATGAAATGGACAAGTATATTTCTCGAAATTAAAGACATGGAGCAACTAATACTGATGTAAAACAAACCTGAAAGCAGTATGAGATTCTAAAGCAAGGTCCGTAGTGGCAACCGTGCTACTCATCGGTTCTAGTGACAAACTTCTTAAAAGGGTAATAACAGTGTAAATCTAACGACTTAGTAAGTAAACCTCACAATTAGGCATGATTGAGCCCATTTAAGCAGAAATAAACGTGCAGTTTTAATAAACATTTAAAAAAGGTGTTGTCTCCGTTAATACACCATAAAAGTATTGTTTGGTTAATAAAAGAGTGGTGTACGCCTGGCGGCAATCGTCTCAGTATTTTAATGCATGAAAAACTAACTTTCATGTATGGTCTATCCGAAATATTACCACTTCTCAGCAAGGTTGGCGCTATCTCGAGTGACCTGAAATACAATGCCGGTGCCCTATCCATTGTACGCTACCGTACATCCCATTAGTGGCAAGACGGAGTCCAACCTTAGGTGGCCCACACCACTAATGATATCCGTCCTATAGTGACCAACCATTAGGGAATGGCTGCGCCTGGTCACGAAACCATTGGATCCAAAACACACATAACAATACGCACATTTGATTATAAAATGAAGTCTATATAGTAAGCCCATGGCCATTATACCGCACGTACCAGTGTACCATGTCATACAATGCATTTTATTAATCAGTTGATAAAGCAATTACCAAGTTATTACGAAAAGTAGACATGCTCATATCATACTTGTGATCAGTCAACTGACATATCCCACGTTTTTAAGGAAAAAGTTCGTAAGTGTTTACTTACCTCGCACGCTCGCGTGAATCCTCCAACATTGCTAAATCCTGCTATAACGGAATATAACACACCCTTATACATAGTACTAGAGGATCCTTAGGAGTAAGATACTAGGTTAACCTAATGTAAAGGGTTGCTGGGGCCTAAATTGCACAAATGGTGCTAAGGTGGATGTTTGACCTCCTCACTGTACGTCCGGGCTTGAGAGCGTAAGTCCAGTCAATGAGTAGGCATTTCAGCCAAACGCTCCAACTGCGTTTCAGGGTTTCTATAAAACTTATAAGCTATCATTTCTCTTTCTAGGCTATTGAATAAACACATGCAACGTAAGAAAACTCAATCATCATGCAATATAAGGGATCGAAGGCTCTTTTAAACTCTTTTTGAAAACATTATAGACTTTGTAAGAAATGATGCAAGAACTCTAACATGGTGCCTATAAAACTTAAAATAGTACAAAGACAACATTAAAAACATAGAAATGGGCAGGGGTTACCCAGGGAAAAATGGCAGGAACTAAAGCTCTCCTTTCTAAGCCATTCATTTATATTGAATGATCTGCATTGAATGAATTCTTAGCCTTGCAATTTTAGAGAATTGCATAAACCTTAATCCTCATATTTTCAGTAACAATATGAAGAGTGTACGTATGCCTAACCAAATCATGTTTATGTGGAATTAATGCACCTAATCAAGTGGTTGTGGTGGTTCAGTGGCTAAAGAAAATTTTCAAGTGGTTAGGTAAGTACTAGGGTGTGAGTTCGAATCTCTGCAATAGAGAATCCTCATGCCTGATTAGTATAAACCACCTTGATTCCCATTGATACCATAGTGGGGTTGGCGGTTAAGTTATAGCTCGGTTGGTCTTGAGGGTGCCCCTGCAGTTTCTCCGTCTAGGTCCCTCATGAGCAATCTTCCGCGGATTGGTGCTATTATGGTCATATCCAAGTAGAATAGCTACAATTGGTCTGTCCCTCCAATCTTTTTTGAAAGAAAAAAATAATAATAATAAATAAATAAATAAATTGCTCCTAATCAAGACATTGTGGTTCATGTCAGGCTGCGTCTTGTTCTATTTCTAGTATTTCTCCCTCGTGCGATAATAGATATATAGCTTGTTAGTAATTGGGACATCTGGGATGCTATTATGAGTTCAGGTTAGTTATATATCTGTTCATGTACTCTTGTTTGCTGCTAAACTTTCTATGGTACCCCATTAAAGTTTTTTTATTTATTTTTAATTTTTTTAATTTTTTTTAACAAATTAATTATATGTTCAAGAAGAAACAAGAGTACTAGAGCTTATCCGATCTAAAGAGAGTTTCAACTGGAGACAACTTAACTTAAATGTGTTTTTTTTGACATGTCCACACAAAAAAGGAGATAAATACACTCTCCAGCATGCCCTATTATGACTCTCTCTAATATATTCGCGAAAATTGAAATAAATGATGAGCTTGAGATTTTGTTTTGGGATAATGGTCTTGAAGGCAACACTACACGGCAATCAATCCCTCCGTGCAATAATTATTGGACCAAAGATAAGGAAAATATTATGAGAAAGACATAAATAAATTTTCCAGTTTCTGTTTTTTCTTTTTGTTGGGTAAAAATCTCTGTTAATTTCTATTTATATATAGTTGTGATCATGCATGTACCTTATTGAGTATGTATATATGCAGTTTGCAGATGTTAAAGGCTTAATTGCTTAGTACGTAGATAGCTTAGTGTTAGTAGATAGTTTGTTATTAATTTCTATCGAAAAATATATATATTTTAACTCTAAGAATCATTATTTATTTTGCAATTACGCCCTTAAATTTAAAAAAGTAACACTTTTAACATGGAAATGATGGTATAATTTGACAATAACTCAAATGCTTTCTCTTTTTTATTTTTTCTCGGTTCAGTTGATGCGAAAGTTTATAAAAAAGTATAACAAAGAAATTTTAAAAATAAAATAAAATATTATAGTAGTTGTGGATAGGTATCTGGGCAGGGTTATAAGGAGGGGACAATTAATTTACCTTGACTTGGGTGGGGAGCAGTAGAAGTCATTTTTCCATTTAAGGTGACAGAATAAATGGAAATTGAGGCCACCAATTCATGTGAGAGTGGAAATTAAGGGGATGGGTCCCTAGCTCTATAGCTAGATTAGACGACTGTCTGTAGCCACTGACTCAAACCTTCAAACACGGCAATCAATCCCTCCGTACCATAATTATTGAACCACGAAGAGCTCTCAATTTCAAGATAAGATAAATAATAGATTTCAACAACTTATGAGAAAGAATACCACCAACACACGAGGATGTAGATAACTAATCTAATAACAATAACTTCAGAAGATTAATATATATAAGATCACAATTACCATATCTAATAAATTAATATTTATTCAAATGAACATTGTAATATGAAAATATTAAAACTAACGGGCATATGTGCCCCTTGATCAACAACAAAATGACATTCTTAAAATTTGATTAGTGAAAAAAAAAAAAAAATCATAAAAAAATTCTCAAGTTTCGTTTTTCTTTTTGTTGTGTTCTCTTGATCAATTTAGTTCAACTTTCCATTGATGTTTTTGTTTTTTTAATGTAATTACCATTGTTCCGCACATTCTAACTTTGTTGAAACATTAGGAAAAAAAAAAAAAAAACTTTTGAAACAAATTATTCATTAATTAGTGATTTATATTATGATCAATTATTTATTATAGTACTATCTCAGAAATGGCTCTCACTTACTTTAAGCTCCTCTATCGGAGTTGAGTTTACAGTTTTACCCTAACATTAAAATCAGGATTGTGAGAGCAAGTTAGGTAGACTATTAGTGGAGTAATGCTAGAAGTCACGCTTGTGTCACATTAAAATGATGTGACTTCTAAAATTATTATTGGGCTTATGATTGATCAGTATTGAATTTTGATGAAATAGTAATTTTAAAGCCATCTCATTCTTGGAGTGACACAAGATAAACATAAGAGTGACTTCTAGAGCGATTGGAAGGTGTATTAGAGTAATTCTAAAAGTCTCTCTTGTGTTTCTTTTAAGTCCCTCCAAAAATGATGTGGCTATTTACATCACTATTTGATCAAAGTTTGTAAGTTCTTGTTGGCTTAATTCGGTAAGCAAAATGGTGACCAAAAGTGCCAAGATTCATCATCCATTCAATTACCGTTCGAACGAGAAGAAGTGCCGTTCGGATGCTCGAAGAATTCTATTTTTCTCGAGAGCCTCGTCTGCAATCTCGTTTGCAATCCCATCCGGACGAGCTCGATAAATAGGAATTCCCGAGAGCCTCGTCTGCAGTCTCGTCTGCATCCCGTCCGGACGAGTTCGATAAACAAGAATTCCCGAGAGCCTCGTCTGCAGTCTCGTCTGAATCCTGTCCGGACGACTTTTACTAAAAAGGTCATATCTTGAGTTTCAAGCCTCTGATTGGAGCAATCTTTGCGGCGTTGGAAAGCTAACTCAAGGATCTACAAAGTCATGTTTCACAAGGTTTAGCTAATTCCAATGTTTACTGGGTCAAAACGGGCGATAAAGAGAAGACTACGAAGCTGGGCGGAATGGCTCGTGTGCAATCTCGTCCGGACGAGATTGCAGACGGCCATGGGTTAAAAACACTTTCTGGCTGTGTTTTGTTGTCCCGTCCGACGGCACATGTTCCCGTCCGACGCCGCGCTACCTATGTAGATTTTAAATGAATATAAACTCTTTCCTAGGTCTAGGGATGATGGGGCTATTATAAATACACCTCTATAGAAAGAGAGAGGTACGAATTTCTGCATCTAGAATTCGCTTTTGTGTGCTAAGAGGGTAGAGTCTGTTCTCTCTCTTAGAGTGATCGTTTGTGTTTACTTGTTGATTGTTGATGCGAAGTCAACCGGAGTTCCGGTGAAGGGAGATCACGTAGAAGGATTGTGCCAGCTGTCTCTGGAAAGGGCTACTGCGGTAGAAGGCCAGTGGGTCGCTTGTCTTATACAAGATCGTGTCAATTGCAAAAGTTTTATAAGTGTGAACGTCTTGTAATCCTTTATTCTTTTACTGAGTTAGTTGATTTCCTGGGTTTGGCTGCCCCGGAGAGGTTTTACAATTAGAGAGTTCTCTAATTGGTTTCCTCTTCGTAACCAAAATATCTGTGTTGTTTATTGTTTATTGTTTCATATATTTTTGGTTGTTTATTAATTGTTAGGTCAGATCTATTTTCGCATAAATTGTGTGAAACACCTATACATTCAAAATAGGTGTCGTTTGGAGTCGTAATATAGAATTTTCAATTGGTATCAAAGCAGGTTCACTCTGTTTGGATTAATTTCCTGAGTGAGATCCTAGACTCCTCATAATATGTCTCACACAGTTGCACCTAACTCACTTCCCGTCTTTGACGGATCCAATTATACGTTTTGGAAAATTCGTATGAAAGCATATCTCAAATCTGTTGACGTTTGGCATATTGTTGAATTTGGATGGACAAATCCTGATAAGGCAATTGCCGAATTTTCAAAGGATGAAAAGAGTGCTTCGTCTGCGAATGACAAAGCGTTAAATGCCATCTTCACATCTATCTCCATCGAAGAATTCTCAAGAATTTCTCGATGTGTAATAGCTAAAGAAGCATGGGAAACATTGGAAATTACTCATGAAGGGACTAAAATTGTGAGAGCTTCAAAAATTCAGATGTTAGTTTCTCAATTTGAAGAGATTAGGATGGAAGAGGAAGAGACATTTGATGATTTTTATTCTAAGCTTAGCACTATTAGAAATTCTACTATTAATCTTGGAAAGAAAATGAGTGATGCTAAGATAATAAAGAAAATCTTAAGATCTCTACCTGCGAGGTTTATACCTCAGATTACTGCTATACAACAGAGCAAAGATCTAGAGTCAATGAGAGTAGAGGAACTTGTTGGTTCTCTTCAGACATTTGAACTCATGTTACCTAAGCCCAAAAGCTCAAAAAATCTTGCTCTTAAGATCAAGGCTGCTAAAGGTAAATCTGTAGTTCATTCTGATGAGGATTCTGGAGACGATGAAGAAATAGCAATTATTGCTAGGAAGTTTAGAAAATTTTTCAAAAACAATGGAAATTTTAGAAGTAGGGAATCAAAAAATTTTGTGAATCCTAGTAATGAGGTTAGAGATAATTATGAAGGCAAAAATGATGAAAATCATAAAGATAAATTATCTCGTGGTCGTAAGTGTCATGAATGTGGTGGTATTGGTCATATTCGTGCTAATTGTGGAAATTTGATAAATTCAAAAGGCAAGGCCTTTAATGTGACTCAAAGTGATGAGTCAGACAATGAGGAAAAAGCTGAAAATTGTGCAAATTATGTAGCCTTTGGGATTTCTTATGATAGTGAACATGAGGCTAGTGAGTCTAACTCTCTAGATAGTGAACATGACATATGTGATAATGAATCAGAAGAGGAGGGTGATCTGCAAAATGCTTATAATAATCTGTATGTGGAATGCATTAAATTGAAGAAGTTAAATAAGCAACACTTGCAGAAACTCAAAGATGTTAATCTTGAAAATGATCGACTTTCTGTTGTTTTAACTGATTTACATGCTATTCATAATACTTTGATGTCTGAAAATCACATGTTAATTGCTAAAGTGAAATCCTTAGAGAATGAGCTTAATGAATCAAGAAATCATCTAAAAACATTCTCTAGTGAAAAGCTAAATCACATGTTGCATAATCAGAAACATTCATTTGATAGAACTGGATTGGGCTTTGATAAATCTGTTGTTTCTTCTACTAATGCTGCTTCTCCTTCAAAGTTAATTTTTGTGAAACCAGTTTGTAAAGAAGAAAGCTTGACTAAGAAGAAGGAAATGTATCCTCCAGTTTCAAGAGGTGAGAAAGGTAAGGGAATTCTAACTGATTCCTATGTGTCTCGTTCTACACCGAGACGTGCTCATATGCCAAGGAACCAACCTTCTCAAAGGTTCATTCCTACATGTCATCACTGCGGTAAGATTGGACATATTCGCCCTAATTGTTTTCAGTTGAATAATCATGAGTCAAAAAGAGACTATTTGCATTCTAGGGATAGTCATGGGGAATTATTCAACATGCTAAGGGGTGTTATCACCCAGTTAAATGATTTGGACAAGAGTCGCACTTCTGTTCCCAAAATGAAGAAAGTTTGGGTTAAGAAGGTTGATACCGTTCACCCGTTGAGGGGGAGTGGTATTGGACTCACCTAGTTTAGGTGGGTACATTGCATGCCTAGGATAGACATTGCTTATATATATATATATATTTGTGTCCTAGTGTCATAGTTTGTTGGGTGTTTGTTTTGTTTTGTTTAAATTTTTGTTGTTGTTTGTTTTTGTTGTTTGTGTTTTGGTTCTTTTAACATGTTCTGTTTTGAGTTCATTTAAAAAAAAAAAAATTCAAAAAGACAAAAAATATTTTAATTTGGTTGTTTTTCTTTTCCCTCTTTTTGTCTTATGTACCCAGATAGTTCATGAATTTCTCATGTTGCCTTCATGGATTTAATTCCTTGCATCTTGGAATATTCTAAATATGCATGAGATAAACAATTGTTTCAATGGACTTGTTTTTGTGGTTACCTAAAGCTTGAGCGTATGTGGTACGTTTTACCTATGCTTAATTCTTACACACACTTAAGCTTAATTTGAGGAAATTTTTTAAAAAGTGAGGTATGATAGGTAACTACATGAGGTGTTTTTGACTAGTCATTTTTTTTCAAATTGACCATATGCTAGTTGAACCTAGGGCTTAAAAATTCCTGCATTCTTTCTTTTGTATAAAGCACCAATTGTTTAAAGACACTCTCTCAAAGAGAAAAAGAATCAAAATAGTGAAAAAAAAAAAAAAACATGTTCCTTATGGAATTTAATTTCACTGTGTCAAACTTGTGCTATTTTTTCAAAAGAGGATTGTATTGGATGAGAGTGGCTAGGCCCTAGTATGATAAGGTTTGACTTTTGATTGAATTTACTTGTCAAAACCTCGTGTTGGTGAAACTTTCTCCTCTTTTGTAAACTGGTATTTTTTCTCTCATTAAAGGGCTTACACACACAACACACAAGCATGGGTTGAATGGATCATTTTTTATTGGCTTGGGTTAAACAATATGAGTTTCTTGCCATTTCTAGTCTCATGTATATTTTGCATATTTGGAGTATGTTTGGGATATTCATTGCTAAAATACATGAGTTGTTGATGTGTGTATCATGTGTGTTCTTTTGACTTTTGAGGGGGAGAAATTTTTTTTAAGTTTCTTGTTGATTATTAAGTCTTATATTGAGGGGGAGTTTCTGTTATTCATGATCTTGTTGTCTTCTTCATGCGTTTTCCTATATGTGATCATAAGTGTTTGATTATTGTTTTTCCTGTTCCACATATGCCTTGATGTTTTTGTGTTGAGTGTTTCAGGAAACATGATACCTTTTGTCAATTTGTGACAAAAAGGGGGAGTATAAAAATTGGGGAGATGATGGTGACTCGTCCGATTGATTTTGTCACCGAATTGCCAAAGGGGGAGTTTGTAAGTTCTTGTTGGCTTAATTCGGTAAGCAAAATGGTGACCAAAAGTGCCAAGATTCATCATCCATTCAATTACCGTTCGAACGAGAAGAAGTGCCGTTCGGATGCTCGAAGAATTCTATTTTTCTCGAGAGCCTCGTCTGCAATCTCGTTTGCAATCCCATCCGGACGAGCTCGATAAATAGGAATTCCCGAGAGCCTCGTCTGCAGTCTCGTCTGCATCCCGTCCGGACGAGTTCGATAAACAAGAATTCCCGAGAGCCTCGTCTGCAGTCTCGTCTGAATCCTGTCCGGACGACTTTTACTAAAAAGGTCATATCTTGAGTTTCAAGCCTCTGATTGGAGCAATCTTTGCGGCGTTGGAAAGCTAACTCAAGGATCTACAAAGTCATGTTTCACAAGGTTTAGCTAATTCCAATGTTTACTGGGTCAAAACGGGCGATAAAGAGAAGACTACGAAGCTGGGCGGAATGGCTCGTGTGCAATCTCGTCCGGACGAGATTGCAGACGGCCATGGGTTAAAAACACTTTCTGGCTGTGTTTTGTTGTCCCGTCCGGACGGCACATGTTCCCGTCCGGACGCCGCGTACCTGTAACAGTTTTAAATGAATATAAACTCTTTCCTAGGTCTAGGGATGATGGGGCTATTATAAATACACCTCTATAGAAAGAGAGAGGTACGAATTTCTGCATCTAGAATTCGCTTTTGTGTGCTAAGAGGGTAGAGTCTGTTCTCTCTCTTAGAGTGATCGTTTGTGTTTACTTGTTGATTGTTGATGCGAAGTCAACCGGAGTTCCGGTGAAGGGAGATCACGTAGAAGGATTGTGCCAGCTGTCTCTGGAAAGGGCTACTGCGGTAGAAGGCAAGTGGGTCGCTTGTCTTATACAAGATCGTGTCAATTGCAAAAGTTTTATAAGTGTGAACGTCTTGTAATCCTTTATTCTTTTACTGAGTTAGTTGATTTCCTGGGTTTGGCTGCCCCGGAGAGGTTTTACAATTAGAGAGTTCTCTAATTGGTTTCCTCTTCGTAACCAAAATATCTGTGTTGTTTATTGTTTATTGTTTCATATATTTTTGGTTGTTTATTAATTGTTAGGTCAGATCTATTTTCGCATAAATTGTGTGAAACACCTATACATTCAAAATAGGTGTCGTTTGGAGTCGTAATATAGAATTTTCAAAGTTCAATAATGATAAATTACAAGTCCAATAGTGATTTTAATAGCCACATCATTCTTGGAGGGACTCAAGAAAAGCACAAGAGGGACTTCTAGCATTACTCTGTATCAGACTTCGAAAGTTTGGAGTTATAAGAATTATGGACGGTTTGGATTAAATTTCGAGCGACTGGAAGGTTGAGATTAAAAGGGTTGAATTGGAAAATGTGTGTTGGCAGGTGGGCATTAAAGGGGATTAATCAAGGGCGACAGATGAATTATATTTTCGAAGGGGCAATAAATGTTGCTGAAAGAGAATTGTATGTGGCATTTAATGTTGATAGAAGATAACAAAGAAGAAGCATCATCACCGGTTCAAAATGGACGAGAATATTTAGTTTATGGCTATGATTTCTTCTTAGAAATCCTAAAGTCATAAATAGGACACTTGTCCACTAACTAAAAATAATACTAAAATATTATTTTAGATTTAAAAAAAATTAAAATTAAATGGTCAGACCATCCCTTAGGGCCACCCCATTAATTTTTTTTTAGTTTAGCCAAACGGGGTGGTCCGGCCAAACTAAAACGCCAGCACAGCAGCCTTTGTTGGCGTCGACAGAGGACGCCGGCGCATCCTCCTCTGCCGACGTCAACAGATAACGCGGGCACAGGAAGATGCCAGTGTCTTCTGCAAACGCCGGAGAAGGAATATGTGCCGGCGTTATCTGTTGACGTCGGCAGAGGAGGATGCCCGGCGTCCTCTGTCAACACGCATCAAAGGCCGTTGTGTTGGCGTTTTACTTTGGCTGGACCACCCCGTTGGGCCAAAGTGCTAAATTACATTTTTTCCAATGACTTTGTGAAAACAGTTCTAATCAGTCCATGTCGATCGACGTGGAATTCCTAACACTGAATTCCATGTTTTGAACTTTCAAAGTCCAACTATTCATTTTTCTAAATCCCTTTAACATTTCCCGTAAGTTAACTACAAAATAGACACATCACGATTAAGTGGGACACTTGTTTCACTAACAAAAAATAATAATAAAATATTATTTCATATTAAAAAATAATAATAAAAAAATAGATGGTTGGCCACCCCATCTTGGCCATAGGGGGTGGCCGGACCACCCTATTTTAGTTGGGGTGGCTTGAGAGCCACCCCCAATGGCCGGCCAGGGGTGGCTGGACCACCCCCAGGCCCAATGGGTGTGGTCCGGCCACCTCCAAGGGCCAAACAATTTTTTTTTTTTTGTTTAGATTTGGCCCTTGGGGGTGACCGGCCACCCCATTATTTTTAATTTTTAATTATTTTTAATATATATATATATATATATTATTAATGAGACAGATGTCTAATTTATGGCCTCAGGATCTCTCTAGAGAGATCCTGTCCATTAACTGGATACTCTCCGGTCCAAAATAAACTGGAGAGGATCCGGATCCAGCAAAGGGAGGATTGAGATCACCAAAATTTTTAAAAAATGACATAAATTTCCTCCAAATTAATTTGGAGGAAATTTTATTCAACCTACTTCAATATGAGACAATTAAGTGTCATCTCTCACATATTTTTTAAAAATTTTAAGAGTTATTTATTGATATTCTACTAACTTAAGAACCTATATCTTGATTGAACAATCACTTCCCAAAAAGATCCACTAGCATTGAATAACTCCATTATGATTTTATTTTAATTAGGAAAAACCAACACAATGGGTGAAAGTTGCTGCTTTAGGTCAGATTCCAAAAGCAGTGCTCATTGTTTGAGCGAGGAAGCTAGTACTAAAATTCTTTCTTATAAAAATGGATAAAGTTTTCCTCTAAATTGGGTTAGAGGAAATTCCTCAAACTTAATTTATAAAAATGACACGTAACCCTTGAACATGTGAAAATCACATGTTTTTTTAATAGTAGGGACAATGTTGGAATAAATTGTATTAAAAATTCATATGCATCTTATATGCTATTAAAAAAAAAGGACACATATTATTTTTATAGATTAAGTTAGAGAAAATTCATCCAACCCAGTTTGAAGAAAAACTTTATCTTATAAAAATTACTTAAGTCTCCGACTTATGACTTGACCTCTTTTAGTTTGGACACATCCCACCCAAACGGAAAATACCCAAATGGTACGTTTGAAAATTACTATTGATGGGTTGATTAGATCATCAAATTTCATTTATAGTAGTATTAGAGTAGTACGTACAATTTTTACTATAAATTATTTACAAGTTGATATAAAAGTTTATGTGATACTTATAATGTCACTCCTTAAAATATGAACTGCCACGAGACTGTCTATAGTTTACGAATCCAATCTCAATTAGACAATCTTCTGGCATGTCAATTTTATAAAACCAATCTCAATTTACCAAGTCAGCCTTAGATAGAATAGCCTAACAAATGGTGAATTCAGTTGCCATGTATATAAACTACAAAAGCAAGTCATCGAACAAAATCAAAAGTTTGTTTTCCTTTTGAATTTAGTCGTTGAGTTACCCAGTGATGCCTTCTTCCACGTGCGAATCACTCATCTCACGCAAGTCTTTTGTTTAAAAAAAAATAAAAAATCATTTATAACTGAATAGGATTTTACATTTACCAAGGCTCTAGCTACAAGCCTACGATCTACGCCTAGAAGAAGGGGAAAAAAAAAATTAGGAATAAGCACATATATATTTTGGTTTTCACATTAAACATTCAAAATCAAATATTTAAATTAGGATAATTAAATTCTCTTTATCAACCATGTTACATTAATAGGACACGGCTTAATAGTGATTCAGCAAATAAAGACTCTACACATGAGAAAATAATTTTTTGGACAAACAACTTTTTCTGTGGACCCATTAATCATGGATTCGGAAATGAAACCGTCAAACTTGTATATACCTATATATATGAGAGGCCTCTCCCTTCGGTGTACACTGGTTTATTATATAGTTACAAAATAATGAAACAATTTTTGTCAAGAATGGAGTGGCCTAGTTTTGTGAAAGCTTTGCTGTGGGGTTTACTTGTGTTTCTTCAATTTCATCAGCACAGAGGCTGCTTCCATGAAGAGAGGATTGCTCTGCTTGAGCTGAAGGCGTTTCTGAAATCAAATATTAATCATTCAGATGTTCTTCCCTCATGGATGGACGACGCAAAGAGTGATTGTTGTCGTTGGGAGAGGGTCACGTGCAACTCCACCAACTCTCACGTCATCAACCTTTCCCTCTACAACTTAAACCATGATCCTTATTACTATGCAAATCGTGATAACTATTATTACATTCAAGATGAAGATAATTATTATGAGAACCGTTGGTTGCTAAACGTGTCAATGTTGGTGCCATTGAAGGAGCTAAAAAGTCTTAATCTATCCGCCAATTCAATTGGTGGTTGCCTACCAAATGAAGGTATGTTCTCTCCCGCCCCTCTGCTTTTCCTTTCTTATGCATACATACCGCCGACCTCCTCCATAAAAAACAGGGGCAGATCGAAGAATTATATTATGAACGTCTTTATTCTAGCTAATTCCCTTCACCCAAAAAGAAATAAAAAGCGAAAAGATTTCCTTGAGCCCTTTTGTTCTCTTGGGTGATAAAATTAAGAATTGCAGGGGTCGGATTTACCTCTTTAATTACAAATATTAATTTATAAAGTTTTAGTATTTTCTGTTGAATCACGGGTGTCCCGCGTGATTCTGAATTATATTAATAATTACAGCCAGGGGTCGGACCTTCTTCAGCGTTGGAGTTGGAGTATACACATATATATTGTCAGTCTGAATGGTTTACCATCACATTTTACTGATGTTATTGTCTGTGAATTTGATAGTGCTTGGATAAATTCCACTCCAAGAGGGACCATATTGATGGAAAAAAAGTGAAAGACATCCAGAAAAATAAAATGAGATCAGGAGGCCTTTTGACAAGTTACGAGGTCTCTTTTTTACAATAAAGCTATATATGTGGTTACAATGTCATAAAGACAATATAAAAATCTTATAATCAAGTCATATTTATAACTTCAACATTCACTAACTCATATCTAAACTTCAGTTATAGAATAGATTTGCTCCAAGCAGACTTAATCTAATACATAGATAGCTCATATTCCTGACTTTGATTTTCTCGGTCATGGGAGTAAAACCCTCACACCGAAACTAATCCTCTTCGACTTAAAGGTCAGGATAAAAACTTTCTCCCCAGAGATTGCTCATGAAAGTATATCTAAGGAGAAGTCAAATCCTTATTCAAAAAAAATAAAAAAGCCAACAAACAGTTACAACAGCCGGGGCAGGGGAGGCGAAGCGCACTGGCCAACGTGTAATGGACGAGATGGAGCTGTTTTGCGCCAATGGGCAGCTGAGGAGCCAAGGAGCATGGTTGGCCGACATGTGGTTGAGCGAAACCAATTAAGTAGACTAGATCTAGATTTGAAAAACTAGATCTAAAGCCCAATTGATTATGGGGAAGAGAAGAGCGGTGCAGCATGGTGGAGGACGGATGGAGGCAGGGCAGCATAAGCTAAGGGGAGAGGGAGGAAAGAAGAATGGGAGTAGGGCAGGGCCGGCTCAATGGTTAGGCCATTGAGGCGGTCGCCTAGGGCCTCCAGTTAGTAAGGCTCAAAAAAAATTTTAATAAGGCCCAAAAAAAATTTTAATTTTATTTTAACTTAAGGGCTAATTTCTTTTTTAAATAAGGCCCAAAATTTTTTCCCATAAAAATTTAAGGCCTCTAAAATAAGACCTCAATATAATAAGCTCATTGTAAAATAAGACCAATTAACTAAAAAAAAAAAACAAATATGCTACATCAATTTTTTGGGCAACTAGCTAAAAGTTAAACTTAAAAGTCATGAAACAACTATGAGAATGAAAATAATAATAATATTATTAAAATAAATATTATTTAATTAATATTTAAATATTAAAAAAAATAAGGTTCAACTTCAAAATTTTGCCTAAAGCCTCCAAATACATTGAGCCGGCTCTGGAGTCGGGGGGAGGGGAAGGGAGGAAGCAAGAGCTCCCTCCTCCCCACAGGGTTTTTAACGTTGAAGTTATTAAAAAATAAAAATTAAAACATATATGAAAACATATAACCTTAAAGTCATTATAAAAATAAAATTTCCTACTTCCCTATCCTCGTATCCTTTTTCTGTATTTTCCTTCACCCTCTGCACTTCCAAGTAAATTGGATAATTTCCATGTTAAGTAAATCCACAATACTTAAAATGAAATGAAAGCCATATAATGTAAAACTAGATTACTATTGCATTCCATTAGACGAATGGTCATGGGTTGTTACACATATACGTACTGAAGTCTGAAGGAATGCATGTATTGTATGAATATTTTAGAAGTATAGTACAAGAATTATGTAGTGAACAAACGCCGTTGACAATTAGCATCATTTTTTTAATTAATTTTCCTCATTCAACCAGTAACTTTTTCTTTTTCTCTTTTGTAGGATTTGAGAAGATGTCAAGCTTAAGGAATCTGAGAATTCTAGACCTTGGTTATAACTACTTTGATAATACTAGTATTCCACTGTCTTTGGGTGCAGTGACATCGCTTGAAACTTTGATTCTTACTCAGAATAAGTTGCAAGGATACTTTCCTGCTCAAGGCGATTTCTTCTATCTTATATCTTATGAGAGGATTTATAGTTTGATACATTGATTCCACTTGGTTCTTACTAATTTTCATTTATCTTTAATTTGAAATGCAGAGTTAATTGCATTGAGAAACTTGAACAAGCTAGATATAAGCAGGAATTACTATAATGGTTCCCTACCACTGCAAGGCAAGTTTTCTGTCATGGAGAGAGTAGTTTAACCGCGGGTTAGACGCATCAATCATAAGGTTCAAGAGCATGAATATCAATTTGAATGGATCACACCGAAAATTTTTATCGAGTTGCTTTTGAAATTTTTGTATTGAAGCATATATATATATGATGGAATTCTTTTTTGGTCTTCCAATAATGTTCTTCCAGGTTTTGAAAGGCTAGTACTACTTCGCAAATTGGAGATATTGAACCTTGGTTATAGCATTATAGCATCTTTAAGTGGACTTATGTCCCTTAACGCATTGAGTCTTGCAAGGAATTCTTTTGAACTTTGGAATACATTGGAAGCTATTCTACTACTATAGCCGGCCCTTTTCCCTTCATATTTATTATTATCATTTCAAATCTCTCTTTAATAGTACTTATTCCGTGATTATGTTCACATATTTATTATCTATTGATGGCATGCATGCATGTATTGTAGAATTATTCCTCACATATAGAGAACAAATTCTGTTGAGGGCACAATTTGATACCTTCCATTGTACTTACTTCTTACTAATTTTCATTCGAATGCACAATTTGACAAGTGCTCTATAACCATAGGTTATAAGCATCAATCATAAGGTTCAAGCTAGAGTATGAAAATCAATTTGAAATTGAATATTTCTATCAAATTAATCTTGAATTTTTTGTATTGAAGCATAAGATGGGGTTCTTTTTTGTGTCTTCCAATCATTTTCTTCCAGGTTTTGAAAGGCTAGTACTACTTCCAAAGTTGGAGATATTGAACCTTGGTGATAATTCCTTTGATTGTAGCATTATACCATCTCTAAGTGGACTTGCGTCTCTTAACACATTGAGTCTTGAAGGAAATTATTTGGGATGGTGCAATACAATTACAGGTAATCTAATATCGCTTCCCTTTATATTTATGATCATGATTTCAAAGCTTCTTTAATTGTACTTTTTCCGTAATTATATGGTCACTTCTTTAGTATCTCTTACAAGAGGACTTACATCCCCTAAAGCTGAACATATATTCTTGATTTAAAATAATTATCACGAAATACTAGTGATTATCAAGTGATGTTGTCCAAAAGTTTGAATTGTGCATATCTAGTTAGTAAGCCGTAAAATACTATTTTTCGTCTAAATACTACGAATTGCATACTTGCTCTTTTTTTTTTTTTTAATAGATCTACTACAGGTTTTGAAAGCTTGTCAAGATTGGAGAACCTGGAGACCTTAGATCTTACTGACAACTATTTAAACAGAAGTATCATAGAATCATTGCCTGCAATCAAATCCCTTAAGAATCTGAATCTTCATGTGAACTTCATTGGAGGATCTTTTCCAATCAAAGGTACATATGTTGATCTTCAGAATTATTTTATAGAAACTGGAAGCAATTACAATCATATTTGAAATTTTCTTTGTTCTGCTTTATGTAGGAATATCGGCTTTCGAAAACTTGGAGAAGTTGGATTTAAGATTTAATGACCTCATTGGCTCCCTGACAATCCAAGGTAATGAGAGGGAGAGACACACACTTAAGTTTGAAATTTTCAATTACTTCATAACCATTTTACACACATCTTTCATATTTCTATTAAACTACTTATTTATTTTATGACACAAGTCACAATTTTCTCCACCTGCATTCAATCCTCTGTTTTGTTTTTGATTTTTTCAAATTTTTACCGCTCAAAGATTTTAGGAAACGTTATATAGATTTCTTCCCCACGCAAAATAATGGAAAACTATACCATATTCTTCTTTGTTCCAATTTATACATAAATCTATCTTAATTTTTTTTTTACCAAAAATAGAAAACCACCACATAGGCTATAAAGTTTGCGATCAAAAGAATATAATTTCAATTACAACTGCAAGTGTAGGGTTGGGATGATGTTTATTGTATCTCAATCAATCACTAATATTCAATACAAAAATCCTAAATTGTTAAGGTTCCATATGTTGTCATCAGTATTGCAGTTAGTCTACCCTACACGATAACAAATGGAAAATAGAAGCCACCCAAGTAGCTCATAGAAGATAATTACAAAAGCAGTGTAAAACATTATGAGATTGTATTGCCACATCGATCCCATTTTGTTGATGTTGACTTGAATCACAACAATTGTTCTTGGATGTCCATCATGTCGGAAATATGCAAAGAAAGTTGTGTGAAACATGAAATGCATCAGTGTGTTTCCCTATGTGCATTATAATCAACATTACATATCAGTTACGGTTTCTTGTTGACTTTAACACTAGAGTAGCCAAATTTGTTTAAGCTATAAAACACTATTTTTCTTCTAAACACTGCAAATTGCATAGTTTTGTTTTTAATAGATCTATTACAGGTTCGGAAAGCTTGTCAAGATTGAAAAACCTAGAAACCTTAGATCTTAGCGGCAATAGATTCAACAAAAGCATCATTGAGTCATTGAGCGTAGTCAAATCCCTTAAGAATTTGAATCTTGCTGGGAATGATATAGAAGGATCCTTTCCTGCCAAAGGTATATTGATCTTCTGTATTACTTACAGAAACTTCCAATATTCATGTTTGAAATTTTCTATGTTCTGTTTAACAATGCAGAATTATCAGGGTTTGAAAACTTGGAGAAGTTGGATTTAGGTGATAATTACCTCAATGGCTCCCTGACAATCCAAGGTAATGAGAGGGAGAGACACACACTTAAGTTTGAAATTTTCAATTACTTCATAACCATTTTACACACGTCTTTCATATTTCTATTAAACTACTTATTTATTTTATGGCACACGTCACAATTTTCTCCACCTGCATTCAATCCTCTGTTTTGTTTTTGATTTTTTTTTCAAATTTTTACTGCTCAAAGATTTTAGGAAACGTTAAATAGATTTCTTCCCCACGCAAAATAATGGAAAACTATACCATACTCTTCTTTGTTCCAATTTATACATAAATCTATCTTAATTTTTTTTTTTTACCAAAAATAGAAAATCACCACATAGGCTATAAAGTTTGCGATCAAAAGAATATAATTTCAATTACAACTGCAAGTGTAGGGTTGGGATGATGTTTATTGTATCTCAATCAATCACTAATATTCAATACAAAAATCCTAAATTGTTAAGGTTCCATATGTTGTTATCAGTATTACAGTTAGTCTACCCTACACGATAACAAATGCAAAATAGAAGCCACCCAAGTAGCTCATAGAAGATAATTACAAAAGCAGTGTAAAACATTATGAGATTGCATTGCTACATCGATCCCATTTTGTTGATGTTGACTTGAATCACAACAATTGTTCTTGGATGTCCATCATGTCGGAAATATGCAAAGAAAGTTGTGTGAAGCATGAAATGCATCAGTGTGTTTCCCTACGTGTATTATAATCAACATTACATATCAGTTACGGTTTCTTGTTGACTTTAACACTAGAGTAGCCAAATTTGTTTAAGCTATAAAACGCTATTTTTCTTCTAAACACTGCAAATTGCATAGTTTTGTTTTTAATAGATCTATTACAGGTTCGGAAAGCTTGTCAAGATTGAAAAACCTAGAAACCTTAGATCTTAGCGGCAATAGATTCGACAAAAGCATCATTGAGTCATTGAGCGTAGTCAAATCCCTTAAGAATTTGAATCTTGCTGGGAATGATATAAGAGGATCCTTTCCTGCCAAAGGTATATTGATCTTCCGTATTACTTATATAAACTTCCAATATTCATGTTTGAAATTTTCTATGTTCTGTTTAACAATGCAGAATTATCAGCTTTTGAAAACTTGGAGAAGTTGGATTTGGCTAAGAATCATTTTGATGGCCCCCTAACAATCCAAGGTAATCAGCCAAACTAAAGTTTGAGGGATAAATGTAATCTTTGTTCTTGTGGTTTGAAATTTTGACAAATAGCTACCTTAGATTTTTTTTTTTTTAAAAAAATGATTAAACACTCCTTGAGAGAAGCACAAAAGACAAATTAGTATATGCATTTAAAAAAGTTGGTTGAATCCATTAATGTGCTACATCACTGCCATTCACACTGTAACAATATATGCCACTTTTTTCAATTAAAAAAGAAAGTACTAAAAAGTATTAAAAACAATGAAACTAAGCAAGCCACTAAGAATATCTTGTTCCATCGGCGAATCATATGCCGTCTAGCTAGAACCTAATATCTTTTTCCCCTCTTTCTCATAGTGCCCAAAAAACTCTCTGGATAGTACTCAAAAGCTTTGAAGAATTTTCCAGTCTTCTTGAGAAGCTCCTTATGCTTAATATCACCATTCCCATTGACTGCGTCAAGCTTAATTTGTTGATTCAATATATATCATCGTGAAATCTGAAAATAAAAATCGAAGCGTCGGATCTTCCATGTCTATTGGGATTTTATCAAATGGCCCAATTCATCATCTGAAGTCGTAGATATTGAATTGTTCCATTTTCTATAAAAGTCAACTACTTCACTCTTAGGATAAACCATTGTACCATTATAACTCTCATTTCAGCTTTTTTGCTGTGTCAGATGCCATTGGAGACTCAAGTGGCCTGTTTTCTTCTTTAACAAAACTCCTTTGTCCTTCTCTAATTTTTTTCTTGTCTATTCATCTATGCTCTCCCAGCATCATCAGCTCCTTTTCCAATGTCATGGTAAATGTGCATAACAGTTGGGTTTGATTCTTCATTCTGCGTTTTCGGGAACGAGAGTGAATCTTTGTTGGTTTCCTGATGTTCTTTCCTCAAGCCATACCTTGCTTCTGCCACACTCGCTTCTGGAGCTTTGGTCTCTTCCGCAAATGAATGGTTCGTGGTTTCTTTTGGTTTTTAAATGGCAGCGGTTGCCGGTTGCTGGTTGGACAAACACGAGGACATAATTTTCTCAAGCATAGTACTTCATTAATGGTCTCCCTTTTAATAGAAGGGTAATAAAGAGAATTACTAATGCAAATCGGACTCTTAAATCATCTACATACCTGACCGACCGACTAGGACTAGGACTCTTAATTCATTCTAATCATCAACTAAGAGTTTGTTTGAAATTGTGTTTGATAAATAGAGCTTTTAACTCAAAAAGAGCTCTTTGGCAAAAGCTTCATTTTTAAGCTTTTGCCGAAAGTGCTTTTTGGTCATTTTTAGGCTTTTTGAACCTTTAAAAACGCTTTTAATTTTTTTACCAAACAAGTACTGTTTTCTTCTAACGAACTTTTTGAGTGTTAAAAGCACTTTTAGGCTTCTCAAACATAATCCTAAGCATGCTCTAAAACAATTTGGTAATCTAATTTCAAGGCTAAAATAAGTTGTAATCGAAATTGAATTTCTATTTATTATTAGTCGGTATGCCATTTTAAATATTTTATTGACACTATCTCTCTTCACTTGTAGTAGGTTTGTCTAATTCCAGTATTTCTCCATATATTGGGGCACTATCTTCTTTAAAGGCTATATCATTAGCTTACAATTCTCTCAATGGCACTCTTCCAAAAGGTAAGAATCGACTAGAAAATCAAGTGTTTGCAAATTGTTAGTCTTACCAATCTAATAAATTATCTACAATTGATTAAAAATGTGGGATAAGGTGAATTGAAGGACCATGGTTGATTTAACTCAGCAATTGACCATTCACTTCTTTTTTCTTTTTTCTTTTTTTTTTTTTCATTTTGAAAAACCCATATTTAAAACCTGATTTTTCTTGTTGATTCTTAGACTGGAACATAGTTAAGATAGACATTTCTAATGTTATTCCTTTTGACAGATTTGTGCTCACTCAAGAAGCTTCAAGAGTTAGATCTTTATCATAATCTCTTTGAAGGGATCCTTCCAACATGCCTAAATAATTTGACATCTCTTAGATTGTTAGATATATCTAGGAATCGATTCGATGGAAACATCTCTTCATATCTGATAGCCAACCTCACATCACTTGAGTACATCGATCTCAGTTATAACCAATTTGAGGGTCTATTCCAATTCAACATATTTGCTAATCACTCTAGGCTTAAGGCGATTCTATTAGCAAGTGAAAACAACAAGCTTGAGATAGAAACTGAAATATCTGCGGGTTGGGACTTCTCATTTCAGTTAGTGATACTTGTGCTATCTAACTGTAATTTGAACAAGCTCACAGGAAACATTCCCAAGCTTCTCATTGACCAGCGCGAATTGGAAATAATTGATTTGTCTCACAATAACTTGAATGGAAGCTTCCCTATTTGGTTGATTGAAAACAACACAAGACTACGAAAGCTAAATCTTCAGAATAATTCTTTCATGGGTAAATTTCATTTGCCACCAAATCAATGCAAGATTATGCATATGGATGTCTCTGACAATCACTTAGGTGGGCAACTTCAAGAGAATATTGGAAAGATAACTCCGTACTTAAAATATCTAAATCTATCTCGAAATCATTTTGAAGGTTATCCTCCGTCCTCATTTGCTGACAAGAATTCACAGCAGGATGAATTGTATTTGGACTTGTCCTTTAATGATTTCTCGGGAAAGGTACCAACAAAATTGATTGCTAGTCACACCAACTTGTTTAGTTTGAAGTTATGCAATAATCAATTCACAGGATTTGATCTACCGGCTGCACCTTCTAAAGAGTTTGGATGGTCTGAAATGTCGTTTTTGGATATTAGCAACAATAAATTGTCAGGAATGATTCCTAGATGGATAGGAAACATGACAAATTTGCGAAGTCTTGTAGTAAGTAACAATTCTTTTGAAGGTCAGATTCCTTGTGGACTACCAGATTCCCTGCAATTAGTAGACCTTTCTCATAACTCACTTTCGGGATCGTTACCTTCTTGCTTGAATCTACAGTATATTGTGCACTTGTATTTGCAAGGAAACAAACTTACAGGACCTATACCAAAATCTATTTTCAATTCATCGTCTCTTTTGACATTGGACCTTAGAGATAACAACTTTTTTGGCAGCATCCCATATCAAATCAGTGCACCTCCTAACTTAAGAATACTTTTGTTGGGGGGAAACAATTTCAGTGGTATAATTCCAAATCAACTATGTTGGTTAAAGAAGATAGGCATAATGGATCTTTCCAAGAACTCTCTTTCTGGAACAATACCGCACTGCTTTCACAACATGTCCTTTGGAAAACTATATGGTATAGTTTTTCTCTATGGATCATATCAAGTCGATCCAATTAGTAGCATCCAGAGAGTTGGTACATTCCAAACGCTCTCCGAATGGGATGATGCAAAAGATTTACTAGAAATAGTATATGGTCAACAAGTTGCGGTTGAATTTGTAACAAAAAACAGGTCTAACTCCTACCATGGTGACATCCTTAATTACATGTCTGGATTGGATTTGTCATGCAACAAGCTAACAGGTAGAATCCCACAGGAACTAGGAGAGCTATCTTCAATTCATGCATTGAACTTGTCTCACAATCAGTTGACAGGTTCCATTCCACAAACTTTCTCAAATTTGGCCGAGTTGGAGAGTTTAGACCTTTCTCACAACAATTTGAGTGGAGAAATTCCTCCAGCATTGATTGCTCTAAACTTTCTAGAAGTGTTCAATGTGGCTTACAACAACTTATCGGGTAAACTTCCAGACATGAAAGCACAGTTTGGAACATTTGAGAAGAGTTGTTATGAAGGAAATCCGTTTCTTTGCGGAGAACCATTAGATAATAACTGCACTAGAGAGGGCGAGTCACATCCATCACCAACAAAATCTTCAAATGCAAGTGAAGGGCAATGGTATGAAGTAGATCCTCAGGTTTTCTTTGCAAGCTTTATTGGATCTTATATTATTTTCTTCTTGGGTGTAGCTTGTCTTCTTTATATTCATCCTTATTGGCAACAACGGTGCGTTAATTTAATCGAAGATTTGAAGTACCGATGTTATTATCCTGTTTTTGATACCTTAAAAAGATTGTCAAATTGTTTAGAATCATAGAGATATTGAGATTCCAAGGACATCTTTGGTGGTAGTGATCATAACCGTACATTTGATTATGAATAATGGTTATTGTGGTCTAATATAAGGCAAGGTGTTCACTTGCGCTGCTTTCTTCTGTATTGTAATTCTTGTCATTTGATGATGGATGTTGTTCTTATAGCTAAAAATACTATTAATAGTATGAATAAACTTGTTTTTCAACACGTGATTTGTGGATACATTTCTAATCGGAAAACAATTTATTATATTTGGAATTATAACTTGTAGCTGTGCCAAAAGCATCGATCTGTCTAATCCTTTGCATTAGAAGAAACAAAATTGGTACTCGAACCCAAATTTGATACTCCAACTTGTGACTTAACTTTCAAGACAGTGATCGACTTCAGTACAGATAAATGGATGCATTGATAATTTGGTGTTTTAGATGCATTAATAATTTCTGCCTACTCTTTTCATTCTGAAAATTGATGTTTTGTTGGAGTATTTTTGGGATCAAAACAAGCTACCTCAACAATCATCTTCTCAGACATCTCCGGTGTGAGAATAGTGTGCCTGGAAAACAAAGGAAGCGTCACAAGCCCCTCAGCCGGAGCCAAATACTCTCCAATGCTTAAAATAGCATGTTTATTTTCAAAGTGAAGAGGAGATAGGAAAATCATCTCCGGTTCTTAGAGAACGAAGGAGGAAGGCGGGGCGTTTTTATGCGAGAGAGGAAGAATGAGGAGTGGGGCGCTGGCAATGAGGTGTGTGTGCTGGCAATCAAATTAGAGTTAGCACATGACTTGTTCCTCCTCTAGGATGTCATGGGGAATCCGAAAGCTA
This sequence comes from Corylus heterophylla, assembly GCA_016403345.1. NCBI lineage: Eukaryota > Viridiplantae > Streptophyta > Magnoliopsida > Fagales > Betulaceae > Corylus > Corylus heterophylla. The sequence continues at coordinate 20,713,459 of CM028144.1, read as the reverse complement.
GCAAGACCGTGAAAGATAAGAATGGGAAACTCCCAGTGATTTAAAAAGAAAATGGTTGAGTATTTTCATATTGAAAAGATAAACCCACACTTTGATGACATTAATCAAATTAATTATAATATGGATGCATTGATAATTTGGTGTTTTACAGTATAAATCAGCATTATTATAATTTTATTCACTTCAATACATTCTGGTCTCCATAATTCACATAAATGTACCCAACATTAAACATTCCATAACTCAAGACAAGTTAGAAAAGTTACCTATTTTTATTAGATGCCCTCCAAAATTATTATTTTTTATTCCACTAAAATGTCTTTTCTCTTCTTCTCGCACCTAAAATTCTAATTCCACCCGCGTAGGTTCAAGACTTTGAGGAACCAAAACCCTTTTACACATAAAGATTGAAAAAATAAATTTCTCTCTAAAAACCAAAGCCTTTTGAAGTCGCTTCATTCACTTATTCATATGCAATCCATAAGCAGCAAGAAATTAGATTCAGTCGATGACTCAAAGCAACTCAACCTAGCATCATGTTGCACACAGAAAGGTTGCAAATGATTTCCACATGCAGCATAAATGGTCCAAATTCAAATGTGATGGTGAGACATCATTTGGTAACCAATATTTTGGTAAAAAATTTGGTACACCTAGCATTTTTCTTTATAAAAAGGGCGTTGATAGAAAAATAGGGAAAAAGGATGTATTGGTAATGTTGAACTATACACTAAAATGAAAAAAATATGACAAAAGAAACACAGAAAGCCCAAACCTGAATCTGCATCAAAAGACTGTTAACAGTAGCACCACCATCTACCCTAAGCAAGAATTCCCCCTTCTCATTCTTAACCTCACCCCCCTCCCCTGCATCTTTGTGCATGGAATCCAACACATCTTTGATTTGGAAACACATGCTCTCGAGCACAGCTCGAGCAATGTGAGCCTTGCTTGTAAACCTTGTGATCCCAATACAAACTCCACGAGCATCATCACGCCACCAAGGAGCAAACAATCCAGTAAAAGCAGGCACAAAGTAAACCCCACCGCAGGATTCAACCTTTAAAGCCAATTCCTCAATCTCACTCGCACTACTAATTATCCCAAGACTGTCTCTGAGCCACTGAACTGCAGCTCCAGCAATAGCAATCGATCCCTCCAGAGCAAAATTTGTTGGTGCTTTGGGGCCAAGCTTGAATGCTAAAGTGGATAGGAGCCCATGCTTTGACTGGATTATCTCTTCACCTGTTTTGACAAGTATGAAAGCACCAGTTCCATAGGTGCTTTTAGCTTCACCATTCCAGCAAGATTGCCCCAACATTGCTGCATGTTGGTCACCTTCGGAAATTTGTCCAATAAGCTCAGAATTACTGACAATTTTGGGCAGAATTTCAGCTGGATTTTTAAAGTGGGTTTATCCCAATTAAGTGTTTTGAGATTCACGAGCATTGTTCTTGATGCATTCGAAACATCGGTAGCATGAATTCCTCCATTTATGCCACCTGTTAAGTTCCAGATTAACTAAGTGTCTATCGTACCAAAAAGAGAATCCCCTGCTTTCACACGGGTGTGATTCCTTGACAGCATCCACATTCTCTATCAACCAGGGCAGCTTCACTGCACTGAAATAGGTGCTTTTGGGCAGACCACATACCTCCACAAAATGAGTCCTTCTCCAATTTTCTGTAAAATTAAAACCAGAAAAACCCAAATAAGGTACACGAATTCATCCAGAAAAAGAACATGTACTCCTATATTGTATATTAATCGTTCAGTGAGAGGTTTAGGATGCGTGAGAGTCTTAACAAATTAGGCTGGGATATTTTGTCCCATTCTTTGGCAATCTGTTCATAGATGGCATGACTTGCAAGCTTATTATAGTTATTAAGATAAGAGTTGTAATATGTGGCTTTTTTAACTCCAAATTTATGAATAAAGTACTAATTGATCTCTCTCTCAATATCCTTTTTTCCCTCCAATTATGTCTCTCTGTGATGAATGTGATGCTACTAAATCGACACCATGTTTGTTTACTCCTTTTTTTGTAAAATATTACTATCTATGACTACTATGGGCTTTGACATTTCACTATTAATTGCATTGTGTATATATATGCCATGAAATTCTTGAGTTGGCCTTAAACCGCACAATTAAGATTAGCTTTATAGAATTCATACTTGACAAATTAATTTCATTGAGAATGAGGAAAAGGAATCAGGACTGTAACTTTTTTTTTTTTTTTTTTTTTTTTTTCTAACATGTCCACACAAGAGGAAGATGAGGATTCGAACTAATGACCTCCGATTAATTAGGCATGGTCCCCACCGATTGAGGCACTCCTTAAGAACAAGAATGTACTGTTAAAAGAGTCATGATTGGGAGCACGCCTGGCGTGCTTCAACAGTGAAGCACGCTAGGGAAAAATTTTTTTTTTTTTTTTTTTCAAAAAAATTAAAATAATAAAATAATAATAAAATAAAAAATCACGGCTGGCGTGCTTCACTGTTGAAGCACGCCGGGCGTGTTCAATATCTTTACCCCTGTTAAAAACATGTATTTGCTTACATAGCCATCATGCTTTTTACACTCACAAGTTTATAGTGCACCCATTTGTTTTTGACTCAATGCTTAATTCATACATTACGGATATATGTTACTCTCTGCCTCAAGTTTATATATGTTTATTGTAAAATTACTTTTACTTTGTTGAATATTTATGCACTATTCCTTTCTGAGAAGCATGGATATTTGTGGGTAACTTGTTTGTAAGAGTGGGTGACTTGATTTATTTAGAGACTTACGTGCAAGAGTGTATTAGTAGAATGTTTATGTTGGGTTGATCTTGTGCCTTCCTAGTACTCAATCTGCTAATTAAACCATTTCTTAATAGCCCAATGAAGCTTGTTTTTTGCGCACTTGTACTACCAACAAAAATTCTCATCTTTCAGTTGGGCCTAACCCGAATAAGCTATAGGTTTGAGAATGAGGCCCAGATCAAATTGGGTTTGCACAACACTACTTGATGGATTGTGCTGATTTAGTCCCTGCAAAGCCCAAATTGCTTAGTTGACATGATTTTTTTTTTTCCTTCTTAAATTATGAATAATAAGATAATAATCTCTTTAACGATTACCAATTAATGAAAACATGAGTTAAACATATACACCTTTTATTTTTTACAAGGAAAAAAATGGTATAATTTAACAATGAGATATGCTGTATATTTTCCCCGGATCCTTTTCCCATCCTTCAACTTTTTAAAATTATAATTTTTAGTGTTTTCAATAACTCACATGCCTTTTCTTTCTTATTCACTGGGGAGCAGTAGAGGTCATTTTTCCATGTAAGGTGACAAAGATTTGGAAAAAATGTCTCAAAGATGCTTCCTTGCTAACATGATATCCATGAGATTATTTATCAATTTATTTTTATTTATCCATTCTATCTTATGATTTTCTAGATATTTTGTAATTGCATAAAACATATTACAAGTACTAAAATGCTTTTGAGAGTAGGAATCAAAGCATTCTCAGCTACAGATTGTAAGAAAAAGTATTTTGAATTGTAGCCAAACAATGTTTCATTTATTTTCTGTAATACAAAAATTTCTGCTTTATCTACACTAATCACATCTATAGCATTTTTTTTTTTTTTTCATATTTGTCTTTGCACAAGTGATTAGTCCCCAATTAATCTCAAGAAAAAAATGGTTTTGAAGCTTGGTATGGAAGCATGTAATGTGATCACCTTTACTCTGGCAAACCTAAAAGCCCATAATTACATGAAAGTGCCACACTTATTACTTCAGATAAACCTAACATCAAAATCATTACAACACCATTTCGGATGAATACAATTATTACGGCATCTTAGGAGTAAAATATATGAACCCTAGTTCCTTTGAAAATAATTACGTCTTTCGCACGTGTAATCAACCATGAAAATAATTACAAACATGTTACAAAGATGAAGCAGACTCCTATTTGTTTGTTAGATCCTACAAGTAGTTAGCTTTGGACCTTAGATTCCATAGCACTAAGGATTTGATAATATGTGCGTTCGCGGAGCCTAAAAATGTATTTAACACTTAAAAAGTCCGTTTGAAGAAAAAAATTCGCATTTGGTAAAAAAATTAAAAGTGTTTTTAAGGGTCTAAAAAGACTAAAAAATGGTCAGAATGCAATATTGTTAAAAGCTTAAAATTGAAGTTTTTGCTAAAAAAATGTTTTGTGACTTAAAAAATCTGTTTAACAGATACAATTTCAAACATACTTTAAGTCGATAAAGAAACATTAGAAAAAAAAAAGAAAAAAAAAATTATGGTTGTTCTGTATAGAAACTGTTATTTAAATTTTAGCCCTCTAGGTACGGTCACGAGGGGACAGTTTACCTCGATTTCTCTGGTAACATTAAAAAAAGGTCTCGATGGAAGCACATCGGTAACGTTGAAATTGAGAGGTATTGAATATTGATGTTTTAATGCATTAATTATATATTTTCAATGACTTTGGGAAAAAGTATATGTCTAATTTAATCGGTCCATGAAATTCCATGCATTGAACTTCGAAAGTCCAGTTATTCATTTTTCTAAATCTTCACTCTCACGTGTTCTCCCGTTATTCAAATACTTTCTAAGATTTTTTTTTTTTTTTTTTTTTTAATTAAGATCTTGCGACACATTTTTTGTTGTACAAGCCACAAAGTTTCGTTTAAGAAGGAAAGGAAAGCGAGCTTATGGTAAATTAATCTAACTTTAGAATTGGTAAGATATCTTTAATGCATTATTCATGAGATGAGAAATATTCCTCATTTATATATATATGGTTGAACTTTATATGTTTGGTCGGCAACCTTTTAGTTTTCAAAGAAACTTTCCCGTTTCCACACGTTCCTTTTGGTCTTTTTTTCTAAACTTACACATGTTTTCTAATAATGTAAGTCTTTTTTTATACGCCTATTGTATATAATGCGTATTAAAGTTTAGAGGAGAAGCATTCCCAAGAGGTAGCTTAATCGGCTGGGATCACGCCTAATGAAGTGGAGGTCACTAGTTCAAATCCCCATCCCCCTCTTGTACGGACATGTCAAAAAAAAAAAGTTAGAGAAGAAGCAGCTTTTCTTAAGATCCATCCTTGGATTGTGAGGGTATTCTGTTATTGAGGGAAACTGCAACACGTTCGTTGCACAAGGAAATTCATAGGAGGAAGGATGGTGGACAATCTAACAGCCAAGTGGGGAAGCCTTACATTGACGGAAGAAGAGGAAACGGTGGAGGAGGTATCGGAGGAGGAGTTCGTTGATATCTCTAATAAGGGCAAGAATTGTTTGGTGGGCAGATTAATGTCCGAACGAAGTGTAGGGAAAGAAACAATTAGGTCCAAGCTCTGATCAAGGGTTGGAAACCGATGAGCCATTTGGCTTTTAGGGTTCTGGTAAGAAATACTTTTTTAATTGATTTTGAGCATTCATGGGACAAGATTCAGGTTTTGGAAGAGCGACCGTGGATATTTGAGGGCATTCTGTTCTCTGTAATGGAGTTTGATGGAAAGACACCGCCAACCCAGTTGCAATTTAACTGGGCTTCCTTCTTGGGTGAGGGTGTATTTGCCTTTGGGATGCATGGGCAAAGCGATGGGAGAGAGATTGGGATCACTTTTGGGGGGAGGTGGAGGAGGTTAATACGAATGAGATAGGAGTCGGTTGGGGGAATTTTGAGAGTACGCGTGAAGCTTAATCTGTTGAAGCCTCTTCTACGTGGAAGAATGCTCAAAGTTAAGGACAAAACGCACTAGATTGCATTCCAATATGAGAAGATCCCGAAATTGTGTTTTACATGCGGGATTATTTGCCATGGTGATATGGGATGTCCAAAACAAAACACCCAAAGGAATACGGTGGCCGAGCACAAGCAAGAATACGGGCCCTGGTTGCGAGTTCCCTCTCCGAAACGAGTTTGGGAAACTGACCGACACCGTAGAGAGCGGTGGCTTACCTCACAAGAAAGCAGCAGTGAAGGAGGAAGCCGGGGTTACCGGCGAGCAGCAGAGCAAACCCCATCCAGGAAAGGCAACCATTCAGCAGGGGAATCACACTAAGCACGAATTAGGGGGATTGCATGCGTGATTCTCAGGAGGAAAATGTGGCTTTCAATGCTATGCACGAAATAAGGAATGAAACGGCTAGCAAGAAGGGTAATGGCGCTCCTAGTCAACCAACTGGGCTGGCAAGTCTTAATAAGGCTAGAACTTGGAAGGAAAGAGGTATGGGTGAAACGGAAAATACTGAAAAAGGAAAGAATAAGGGGGGAGGGGTTACGGAGATGACATTAATTGATGAGAAAATGCTAAATTGTAATCAGTCCGTTATGGGTGCATGTGGCGAACATTTTCCTATAAATCAGGGAAAGGGGGCCACGTCAAGGGAAGCAAGAAATGAAGTGGGGATTGACGAGGTTACATGCAAAATGGCCCGTGGAATGTCAATCCACGTGGAGGTGCAACCAAAGAAGGGCCCGATGAAGTGGAAAAGACAGGCGAGGATGGGGAATACTCAAACTGTTGCGGAGGTGGGAAAATCCGAGACAAGAGTACGTAAGGAGGCAGAGGAGAAGAACTCTGGCCTAGAAGATTTACGTAGGAAGAAAGGAAAATGGGGGGAAGGGACTGAATATGCAATTGAAAAGGCAGCGGCTGTTGAATGCCCTGTCGGGAATTATGAATGTGATCAGTTGGAACTGCCGAGGGCTTGAGAACCCCTGGACAATTCGAGACCTTTGCTGGTTGGTGAGGGAAAAGAGACCCAAAATGGTTTTCTTAATGGAAATCAAACTTCAATCACATCGTTTGGAATCGATTAAAACTCGATTGGGATTTCAAAGTGTGTTTGCAGTTGATAGCATTGGAAGGAGTGATGGGTTGGCTCTATTATGGTCAAGAGAGATAGCAATTGAAATTCAAAACTATAGTAGGCGTCACATTAATGCTACAGTGACGATGGAGGATAATGAACAACAATGGAAGCTAACCTGTTTCTATGGCCACCTAGATGTTAGTAAACGTTCAAAGTCATGGAATCTTTTATGTCACCTCCAAACCTTAAGTCTAGTGCCATGGCTCTGTTTGGGTGACTTTAACGAAATAGTTGACACCTCGAAAAAATGGGGGAAATGCCGAAAGGCTAGAAGGCAGATGGAAGATTTCAGGGATGCTATTGAAAAATGTCAATTGGTGGATTTAGGTTTTGTGGGACCTAAATTTACATGGAGTAATAAGAGGGGTGGAGGAGACTTCATAAAGGAGCATTTGGATCGGGTTTTGGCTAACAATCAATGGCAAGATTACTATCCTATTAGACGAGTTGAGATCATGCCTACATGCACTTCAGACCATGCTCCTGTGTATGTGCAGTTCCAGAAGCGGCACATTAGAAGGAAGAAAATGTAAGCATGGTTTCGTTATGAGGTGGCGTGGAATAAATAAGAGGTAAAAAAGGTTGTCAAACAAATTTGGAGGGTAACGCAATGGCATCAGTCTAGGTGGGGCCATGTACTAGGGAAGTTGGAGCAAAGCAAGAAGTCTTTCCTTCAATGGAAAAGAGTGAACAAAGATCCCACTGAAGCAGAGATCAACTAGACTCTGGAAAAGGTAATACAACTACAAGCTACAGAAGGAAACTGGAACATGCTAGAAATCAAAATCCAACAGACAAGAGCACAGGAATTGCTGGAGCAAATGGAGTTGAAATGGAGGCAAAAGGCAAAAGAAACATGGTTGGTGCATGGGGATAAGAACTCTAAATATTTCCATGCATGTGCATCTCCGCGACGATGGGCAAACCAAATTAATTCTATCATAGATAAGGAGGGAGTGTGTCGTGAAGAACCAACAGAAGTAAAAGGTGCTTTTGTGGACTATTTTTGGGAGATTCTCTCTTCTTCAGAACCACACGGGATTGATGAGTGCCTTCATATCATTCCCGCAAGGATCTCGAAGGAGATGAACAGGCAGCTGGTTCGTGAGGTGACGGGAGAAGAAGTTAAACAAGCTTTGCACCAAATGGCCCCATTAAAGTCACCAGCCCTGATGGTTTCCCTGCTGCTTTTTACCAAGACCATTGGAGCCTAGTGGGTGAAGAGGTAATTATGGCGATTAAGGCTTTTTTTACTACTAGTAGTATTGATCCTGAAATTAATTATACTCATACTGCCCTTGTGCCGAAAAAGAATAACCCTTTCGGAGTGTCGGATTTTAGACCTATAAGCCTCTGTAACGGTGTTTACAAGATTCTTCCAAAAGTTATGGCAAACTGTCTAAAACATTTGTTACCAATTATCATATATTGTAACCAATCGACCTTCATTCCGGGCCGGTTAATTTCAGATAACATCCTGGCGGCTTATGAAACCCTACATACAATGCATACTCGCATGTGTGGGAGGGTGGGGTACATGGCCGTGAAGCTTGATATGACCAAAGCATATGACCGGGTTGAATGGGTGTTCCTTGAAAAGGTGATGAAGAAATTGGGATTTGCAAACAAATGGATTGATCTTGTTATGAAATGTGTTACAACTGTCTCTTACTCTGTTATTGTGAATGGCGCAGCTGTAGGCCTCATTAAGCCTACTAGGGGGATCAGACAGGGTGACCCTCTATCCCCATATCTCTTTCTATTATGTGCAGAAGTCCTAAATGCGAAACTTACACATGAGGCATTGACTATGAGACTTAAGGGGGTTCCTACTTCCTTTAAATGGTTGAAATTAAACCACTTGTTTTTTTGCAGATGATAGTCTCTTATTTTGAAAAGCTACCAAACAGGAATGGCACTATCTTAAGAGGGTATTGGAGGCTTATGAGCAGGCGTCGGGCCAAAGGTTAAACAATGACAAAACATCTATCTTCTTTAGCCAGAACACTAGCCAAGATAATAGAGCACGAATGTTGGCAATTGTAGCTGTCCCAGCCACGCAGAGGTTTGACACTTATCTAGGTTTGCCGGCTTTGGTGGGAAAATCCCAAATTGGAGAATTCAAAAATTTGACAAACCGGGCGAAACGACGGGTGTCTGATTTGAAGACTAAATTTCTTTCTCAAGGAGGGAAGGAGGTTCTTCTAAAAGCAGTGGTTCAAGCTATTCCCACTTATAACATGAGCATTTTTCTCCTTCAAAAAGAACTTTGCACGGAGCTTAATTGACTGATGCAAAAGTTTTGGTGGGGACATAAGGAGAATGATAAAAAAATTCACTGAATAAGTTGGGAGAAAATGGGAAGGGCAAAGGATCTTGGAGGATTGGGTTTTCGGGACCTGATTTGCTTCAATAAGGCCTTCTTGCAAAGCAATGTTGGCGACTCATGCAATATCCTAAAAGTTTGGCTACCAAAATTATCAAAGCAAAGTACTATTTACAAGGGTCTTTTCTGTCGGCTAAGTTGGGAAACAAACCTTCATATGCCTGGAGAAGTATATTAGCGGGTAGAGACTTATTCGAAGAAGGGATTTTCTGGCGCATTGGTAATGGCAAGACAGTTCGGGTTAGAGGAGATAAATGGATCCCATTTCCTATCACATATAAATCAAGGTCCACAATCCTCAACATAGGCTCTGAAGCTCTGGTGGCTGATCTGATGGAGGGTAACCCGGTGCAATGGAACATATCTTTCATCATACAAAATTTTTGCGAAGAAGAGGCAGAAGCAATTTGTAACATACCCCTAAGCAGATATAACCAGGAGGATAAGCTCATTTGGCATGCGACATCCACAGGCGAATTCTCGGTTAGAAGCACTTACCACCTGGAGAATTAAAGACGTGAAAGATTGAAAGGGGAAAGTTCACAAGGCGTAATTATACAACCAGTCTGAAAAAAGATTTGGAAGTTGAAGATTCCGAATTCTACCTAGTTGTTTCTTTGGAGGGCCTGCAATAATATTCTTCCCACAAAGTCTAATCTCAAGAAGCGCAAAGTTTTATCTGATGATCAATGCATATTCTGTTGTAGGAATCCGGAGACAACCCTTCATATTCTTTGGGAGTGTGTTTCATCCCAGGATGTTTGGAGTGCAAGTGGTAGGAAACTGCAAAAATGGGGGGCTGAAGGTGAAAGTTTCAAGGATGTAGTGGAGAAAATGGCAGAACTTTTGCAAGAAGAGGATATGGAACTTTTTGCTATGACTGCCAAGGGGATTTGGAAGAGACGATATGGGGTGATACACAGGGGTCTCTTCACTCACCCTAACGTGATTTCTGATGAAGCTGCGGTATCTCTCCAACAATATCAAAATACAAATGCAAAGCCTCAAGAAGATACTGATACCTCTATGGTACAAAAGCCGAAATGGGAACCTCCTTCTCTTGGGGTATTTAAGGTAAATTGGGATGTAGCCATTGCCCCAGAGGAGAAGTGCATGGGAGTAGGTGTACTAATCCATGATGAAAAGGGTAACGTGATTGCAGGTCTCAGTAAGCCCATCATTGCAGTACACGAACCGGTATCAGCAGAAGCCTTAGTTGCACTCTGCATTGTGGAATTTTTCAAATAGGTTGGAGTACAAGACATTCTTCTTGAGGGGGATTCTCTCCTTGTGGTTAAGGCAATTACTGATTCGAACCCCAACTGGTTGCGATATGGGAAGATCATAGAAGACACACATTTGGTTTTGGGGTCTCTCCGCAGATGGAATGTTCGACATGTCAAACGAGAGGCCAATTCAGTGGCCCATGGCCTAGCCAAAAATGCAATCAGGATTTCTATGGATCATGTTTGGCTCGAGGAGCCACCTAATTGTATTTTTGACATTGTTATTTTAGAGCAATTAGCTCTATCTTTGTAGGGCTTTGTCCCGAACTCTAGCATTTTTTTGAATGAAGATCGATCTTTCTCAAAAAAAAAAAAAAAAATACACTCTCCAGTATGTCCTATTATGTCTCGAAGGCAACAGTCATACGAAGGAAGCCCTGTTGTTATTTATGTTTTTCTGAAACTCAAAAATAATTCATGCTAATTTGATCAATAATAAATAATAACAAGGAAATAGGGAAGTTTATTGAGCTGGTTCAAAAAATTTGACAATAAAAAATAATAATAATAAAGAAAGCTAGAATTAACATTGAAAAAAACTAAAAATAAAAATAAAAAGCACCCTCTAAAAGCCTCTCTTGCATGCTATAAAATCTCACCAAAAAAAAAAAAAACTAAACTAAACTAAACTAAAAGAGCAACGTACAAGTAAACAGAAATAGGAAAGGAAATGGAATGAGGCTCAAAATAACACACGACTGCATTCAAATGTAGCTAGGATTGCATTAGAGCCTTAATTAAGGAATAAATGTAAAATTGGTCTATGTGGTTGGCTTAAATTACAAATCATTTCTAGTTGTATAAAAAATAATTTATAGGTACTCTATGTAGTTTAGTTTTTTTTTTTTTTTTTGACATGTCTACACAAGGGAATAAGGAGGGAGATTTGATAGAGGAATTTCCTATTTCGGATAGATGAATTTCATATGGACTCTTTCACATTACCCACTTAAATTACTAGCGATTGAAACTGATAATTACAGTGATTCTTGTTCCATTCAAAGGCGTGTTTCATCCAAAGAAGACTTGACTTAAAAGTTTTATAGGTAGCCAAATTTAAGTGGATCGGTGTTTCTGAACTAACATGATTGAACGATCACTTTCCAAGTCATTAATCAAAAAGCATAGAAAAAGAAACATTTAAAAAAGTAAAAAACCCACAAAATAGTGGCTCTTGGAAAGATGACGTTCTAAGCCCCAAAAAAAGTCACTATTGACGTAGTGACATTTGCATAGTGACATTTGTCAAAAGCCTCTAAACATAGTTACCGGATTCAAATTTGGAGACGTTTGCATAGTAAAAAGTCACTACAATGTGATATTTACGATCACGTGTCACCTTTTCAAAGTTGACAGTTGCACTGTTCAAGCATCACCTTCTTTAAGGTGACGTTTGAACAATGTGAGCATCACCTTTTTGGACGGTGACGCCTGCACGACGCCTGCACTATTCAAGCTTCACTACTCTATTAAAAAAAAATAAAAATTAATTAATTAAACAAAAAAATAAAATTAATTTTAAAAAATAAAAAGAAAATCAAATTTTTTATTTTAAAAGAAAATAAATAAATTAGAGGGATGGCTGCTGGGGGTGGCCTTCGAGCCACCTCTCAGGGGATATTTGGGGTGGCCTGAAGGACCCCCACCGTAGGGGTGGCTGCCGGTTTGGCAACCACCCCTTTATTTTTTTCTTAAAAAAAAAAAAAAAAATTATTTTTTGTGTGTGTGTGTGAGGGAAAATTTTTGAAGTTGTTGGGCGTGTGTGGTTGTTATAAACATAAATTTTGAACGCCAATTTTTTTTTTTAAAAATTACTTAGTGTAATAACACACTGTTCAAACTACACTTATAAAATGTGAATAGTCATGCGTGAATAGTAATACTATTTAAACGTCGCACTTCATGTGTGAATAGTATCACTATTGAAACGTCACCTTTCAAAGCCTGAATAGTTATGCATGAATAGTAATACTATTCAAACGTCGAGTTTCACACGTAAATAAAAACACTATTGAAACGTCGCCTTTCAATGCGTGAATAGTAATGCATGAATAGTAACATTATTCAAAATGTACCTACTATATAAATAGTAATATTTGAATAGTAAAACGCCACATTTTAGTGACTTTTTGAAAAAACAAAAAACAAAAAAGTCACAAATTAGCTTCTTTTTTTTTTTTGGGTAGTAAAAGATCCACTAACATTGAATAACTCCAATATTATGCTTTTATTTTAATTAGGAAAAACCCATAAAGGGTGAAAGTTGCAGCTTTATATCAGCTTTCAAAATCATTTTCTTTGAGCCGATGGACCGGAGAAACATTTTGTGTTATAAGCATCAAGCACTAAGCAGTACTGCCCATTGTTTGAGTTATATCATTTTGCTCTTACTTCACTTTATAATTTTATAACACAAATGGTCCATAATTTTATAGACGTGGAGAGAATATAAAATGATATGGTTGATAAAATCAAATTAGAATTGAATATATATATATATATATATCTGAGTTGATTTTATCAATTACAATCAATGCTAATATATTCTCAAAATACACAATATATTATAACATGATTTACCAAGTTAGCCTTAGATAGAATATATAGCCTAATAAATGGTGAATTCAGTTGCCATTTACACCGTAAACTACAAAAGTAAGTCATCAAACAAAATAAAGAAATTTGTTCTCTTTTGAGTTTAGTCGTTGAGTTACCAAGTGATACCTATGAATTTCTCTCATGTGCGAAGAACTCATCTCATGTAATGTAAGTCTTTTGTTAGAATAAAAAAATAAAAAAATAAAAAAATAAAATCATTTATAATTTGGCTTTTAAATTTACCAAGGCTCTACTATCTACACCTATCTTGGTTTTCACATTAAACATTCAAAATTAAATATTTAAATTAGGATAATTAAATTCTCCTTATCAACCCTGTTATATTAATAGATTGTAATGTAAAATAACTAGGAAAATACTAGGTGTTATTCTAGTGTTCTCTTGGTATCCTCCCAACTATGATGTAACTTTTAAAATTACCAATAGATTAAAAGTTAATAATGATAATTCAAATTTAACATAATTTTAAAAGCCACATTATAATTGGGAGGACACCAGGAGAACACTAGAAGAACACCTATCATTTCCCAAATAACTAATAGGATAGTCTAGACGTGCCCCTGGCCTACACATGAGAAAATACCTTTTTGGACACAACTTCTGCAGTGAACGTCAAAACTTCTCTATATAACTTCTCTATACAAGAGATCGAGCCCTTTCCCGTGAGTGGGCACTACAATTACAAAGGAAACAATATTTGAGAATGGAGTGGCCTAGTACTTTTGTGAAAGCCTTGTTGTGGGGTTTACTTGTATTTCTTCAATTTCATGATCACACAGCCGGCTTCCATGAAGAGAGGATTGCTCTGCTTGAATTGGAGGCGTTTCTGAAATCCAAAATTATTCATGCAGATGTTCTTCCCTCATGGATCGACGACGCCAAGAGTGATTGTTGTGGTTGGGAGGGAATCACGTGCAACTCCACCACCGCTCGCGTGATTGAAGTTTCCCTCTTCAACCTAAACCAACTAACCAAGATCCTGATTACAGTATGGATAACACGTACCATTGGTTTCTAAACGTGTCCCTGTTAGTGCCTTTCAAGGAGCTGAGAAGTCTTAATCTGAGCAGCAATGCAATTGGTGGTTGCCTACCCAATGAAGGTATGTTCTCACCCGCCCCTGCTTTTCCTTTCTCGTACATACCAACCCCCTCCTTACCAAAAAGGGAAACAAAAAAACAGAATTATATGATGGTACGTTGGAAAGATGCCATTTCAACGTCTTCAGACTTTCGTCATTCCCTCCACCCAAAAGAAACAAAAAACGAAAAGATTTCCTTGAGCGTGATTCTGAATTATATATCATTGGTTTATTAAGTTTTGCCTAAGCCTCTTTAACAATGATAGTATAATTATAAATATTTATTTATTAAGTTTTATAATTGGTTTTTCCTGTTGATTTTGATTACTAATTAAGTCCAGCGTGATTCTGAATTAGATGTATATCATGCTAAAACTAATTATCAAAATTAAATTGTCAATGTATTAGCAGAGAAAAGATAAAAATTGGATTATATATATATATATATATATATATATATATATATATATATATATATATTAGAATTAAGCAATTGATATAAACGATAAAATCATATTTAAATGATCCTTATTTTGAATAGCTCATTTTATATCGTCTTAAATATAGATAGAGTTTTCTTCCAAACTGAGTTGAATAAACTTCTTTCAACTCAATCTATAAAAATGACATGTATCATTTGAACATGTAAGATGCACATATTTTTTTAATAGCATGGACATAGTTGGAATAAATAATATTAAAAACTCGTGTAACTCACGTGTTGTTAAAAAAAAAAAAAAAAGAACACATGTTATTATTATAGACTGGGTTGAAAGAAGTTCCTCCGACCCAGTTTGAAAGAAAACTCTTTCCCTTAAATATATAGTGTTTTAACTCAATTTCTGGGTTATGTAGTAAAAGTCTTTAAGATTTTTAAAATTGGAGCATACACAACATGTCGGTCTGGACTTTGAATGGTTAAGCATCACATTAGATAAATGTAATGGCTTGGTTGTAACTATTAATTGCACAACATTTTACTCATGTTGTTGTCTGTGAATTTTATAGTGTTTGGAAAAATTCCACTCCAAGAGGGAGCAAATTGATGGAAAAAAAAATATTAAGTGAAAGACCTTAAGAAAAATAAAATGAGAGGAGGCCATTTGACATGCTATGAGGGTTCGAAAAACTAAAATAAAATAATGTAGCATATTTAAAATCTTAAAAGATTCCAAACTAATTAAAGCATGACATGACTCACTTTCTTTTTGTATTTTTTTTTTCCTCTTACTTATATAATTCTTTAATTTTTTTCAATATTATACTTACAATTAGACGTTATTGATTTCAGTTGGTCGTTACTACGAGTTCTGATGGCTTATCATCATTGTGCGGTTGCTTTTAGTACACAACTTAATTAAATTCTAATTATATTTGACTATATTACAAAAAAGATGAACTGGATTAACCATATTATCTATTGAAAATAATATACTCACGAAACTTAAACATGAAAATTTGATCAATAATTTTAAATCTCAAAAAGCTAGAAAAAGGATTTTAAATTAATTTTTTATTAATTAATATAAATATTTATTATATAAATATTTTCAAATTAAAAATGTCTTATTTTCAAGATTAGAGAACCTAGATACCCTAGATCTCAGTGACCACAATTTCAACATAAGCATCGTAGAATCATTGAGTGCAGTTATGTCCCTTAAGAATATGAATCTTGCTACAAATTCGATAGAATGAACCTTTCCGATCAGAGGTATGCTAATCTATTGTATTACCTTAAAAAAATTTCCAATTATATTTGAAATTTTCTATGCTGAATTATCAGCTTTTGAAAACATGGAGAAGTTGGATTTAATTTGAAATAGTCTCAATGACTCCCTAACAATCCATGGCCGATAATGAGAGAGTGACTTAAGTTTGAGGGATAAACGTATTTTTGGTTCCTATGGTTTGAAGTTTTGACAATTAGTTATCTCAGTTTCAAAAAGTGATTAATTACTCCTTGGAGTAAGCAAAAAACAGAAAAAGAAAAGTTTGTGCAGTTACAAAAAGTGACCGAATCTGTTAATGTGTTACATCGACACCAATTACAATGTGACTACGAGGAGCTTTGATGATTCAATAACATCTTGAAATATGAAAATAAAAATGTGAATGATACATAAGAAAAAAAAAATTAATAAAAATAGAGTTGTTCGATAATAGTACACTTGCATAGAATAATATAAAATACAATAAAATTGGAATTCCGTTGGAAATAATGATTCAAAATTAAGGAGGTAAATCTTACCGATGTTGAATTTCCTAACCCATGGCTATTTTTCTTTCAAATAAACTTTACACCTATCTTTCACGTACATTTCTATATAAATGCTTGTGCAGTTTCTATGACACAACTCACAATTTGCTACATATCCATATGCATTCAACTCTCTCAATCTTTTTACCTATATATATGAACTCTTTGAGTCTTTTTTGCTCAAAGGTTTTATGAAATATTATATAGATTTCTTCCCCACTCCAAATATTCTAAACTATACCATATTCCTTTTTGTTTCAATTTGGACATTAATCTATTTTAATTTTTTTTTTTTTAAAAAAAAAAATTCTAGAAACATGTTACACATTATTTTTTTCAACCATATCTTTTTGCAGATTCAATGGATTAACAATTCGACTTATAGACTCATGTATGTCCAACAAAATCCAATAGTGAATTTGTCATTCAGTATATGGAGATGGTTGAATGAATGATTTTTATAATTTTCAAAAATTTATATTTGGGAACAAAATCCCTCAAATATATAATTTAAGCACCCAACCGTGGATAATGGTTACTACGCATAAATACAGGGGATAAATTGTCTGAGTTTAAAAAGTGAAGTGGGTAAGAAAAAATATATATATAGTTCCATGCCAGAGCAGTTGACTTAATCAAACTAATGTTGTTCGATAGTGGTTTTCTTAATTAAACAAATCACAGTCTTAACTCTTAATCCAACTAGGGTTGTTCAGTAGTAGTGCACTTTTATAGAATAATCTAAAAGGTGATAAGGTTGAAATTCCGTAGTAAATAAGGATTGAAAATTAAGGAGGTAAATCCTCCGGATGTTGAATTTCCTAAGCTATGGCTATTTCTCAAGTTTGCTGCCATCGGGCTTCAATTAACGGAGTTGTTCCTAACCTAAACCTACGACTATTTTTATGTAGTATTTTTATTATAAGAGATACCTGTCATATTTTGATTTGTGTTGATGTAGCATACTAACGGATTCTATCAAAATTTCTAATAGTAGAGCGAAAAACTAATAAGACTCCAAATCAAACAATCATGTGCGGAAATAAACAATCAATCATGAACACAGAGATTTGTTTACGAAGAGGAAACCATTTAGAAAACTTTTTAAATGTAAAACCTATTAGGAGCAGCCAAACTCAGGAAATCAACTAAATCAATAGAAGAACAAGAAATATCTTAATGTTGAAGACTTACATAACCTATGCACTTGACATTCAAGTATACCAGACAAGCGACCCACTTATATGCTACCACAGTAGTTCTTCCAGAACATCTGGATTGTTCCTTCTACGTGATCTCCCTTCACCCGAACTCCGGTTGACTTCGATTTCTTCAGCTCCTTTCTCAGCCCAAAATATCTTAAAACCTAATCAGAAATCGTGACTATACCTCTATGCATAGTTTCAAATATATAGACCATAGACTCCTAGTCCAACTAATACAAATTCAATTGCTAACAACCTTATCTGCTATAAGGTGTCCGGACGAATAGTAAGCTCATTCGAACGACAAGTAGTTTCTAAGTAGAATTTACATGTAACACACTAGCCGTCTGGACGACATGACTGACTGTTCGGACGAAGCTAGGTTAAAAACGCTAACTCTAGTTCTCAGGTGCGGCGCGCCCGGACGGTAGTGCAGACGAGCATTCAGACGAAGCTCTCGGGTTTCTTTCATATCTATTGCGTCCGGACGGTAATGCAAACGAGGCTTTAGACGAAGCTCTCGGTTTTCTTGTATAGCAATCTCGTCCAGACGGAAGTGCAAACGAGACTTCAGACGAAGCTCTCAGGTTTTCTTGCATAGCTATCTCGTCCGAACGGTGGTGCAGACGGGCTTCAGACGAAGCTTTCTGGAAAAGTTTCATTCTTCTCATCCAGAAGTAGTGCAATTGAGCCTTCAGACGAAACACTGTGTGATTCATCTATTTAACTTATTTTTGCTATTTCGCACACTGCACATTCAAACAAGCAAATTAAGCACAAGTATTTTCTTCACACGAATCCAGCCAATTCAAAAACTATGAACTAACAAACTCCCCCTTTGGCTATTCGTTGACAAAATATTATTTCAATTTATGAAACAAACTTTAATTAAAGATGTTAACATAGGTTATCATGTTTGTGAAAATTGAAACCATAAGAGCTATAAAATAAGTTGAAGTTCTAAAAAAAAAAAAAAAACCTTCACTTCACTCCCCCTTTTTGTCACGAAAAACAAAGGGACTAATCTTGAGCAGGTGGATCACTTGGAAATTGTTCCTCAACAGGATCGTCTCCAACTGTGGTGGTTGCTGCAGAGGCCCCCATGAACTTGTTCTTCAAGTCATGAACATCTGTTTGCAATTGAGAGAGGATTGAAGAAAATCCTGCCATTTGAGATGCCATGGCATTCAACTTTGTCATTACATCATCTAGAGACACAGGTACAGATGTGGTAGAGAATCCCGAGGGTCCAGCAGTGGTTGCAGGAACATCAATGTCGTCGTCAAAATCCACAGTACCTCACAATCGCATCTGACCTTTGGATCGACTCACCGTAGCTTTGCAAAATGGACCAAGATGCTTGATTGTTGGTTCAGAGGCAGGAATTTGAATAAATTTGGCAATGATGCGTGATATCAGACTTCCAAACGGCAGTGAAACTGAACTCTCAATGAACATAGCCTTCATGAGTCGAATATCATGGGATGCGAAATCAATCTTCACATCCGTGAGAAGCGCATAGATGAAGCTTCCTCGTACCACACCAAGATCCGAATGATGATCGATTGGAAACACATTGTTCATGACAATTCTAGCTAATAATTTCATATGGTGAGAGAGATGTCCAAGTGGAATCACATTCATATTGTCGCGCCAAAAATTGTATGAGTCTGGTGGAATAAATAATTTTGATATGGCAGATTTGGAAGGAAAATCATCTTGTGAAAATGGAAAACCAGAATCCTCAATGAGTGGAACTCCTGTGACTTCAACTATTACTTCACGGGTGACGACAATGTGTACACCACGAAGAAATGTGACAATCTGGAGAGATTCTTCAGTGTCTGGCTGTATATCCATGTTGGCATAGAATTCCCGAACCAGATTTATAAATGGACGAACAGGGGGTGATATGAAGTAGTTCCATTGCCTCTGAGTGAAAATCTGAGAGATGATATTGCGTGGATCGTCCTGAAGATCAGATAGATTTACCGGTCTTTCTGAAATAATAGTGTGGTCATGAAATCGATCCTGAAAAGCTTTCTTGGCTGACTTGTTCCGAATTTGAAAGCCAATATCAGGTCTTGAAGTGGGGACTGGAGCAGCATCCTCCATTGTCTTTCTCTTTTGGGCCTTAGTCTTTGAGCAGATGGGTAATTTTCTTGAAGATGGAGATCCACTCGCCATAGCCTACACACATGAACACATCGTATAATACCAACAAAAATAACCAAAATTGGAGTGCATGAGATTTCAAAACACATAAACATCTCAAATATTGGGCAATGAATAAGCAAGACATCTTATGAACCAAAACCAATGCCATTCAGACATTTTGTCAAACACTTGGTGGGCAAGGAAAATTTTAGATGTAAACATTTGGTCCCCAAGGGAATACCCATCCTAAATACATTTGAATGTAACACATTTTCCAGTTCTGCCAGTCTCAGTACAATACTTAAACTATAGATAAGTAGAAATCAACCAACACAAGCACACAATGTAAACCCTAATTTTAGAAAGTTGGATGAAAAGGAAGAAGAAAGAAAAGAAAAAAAATAGAATGACTGAAATTACCTGTGCCGAGGAATGCAAAAGAGAAGATCAAACTATATTTTGGAGTTTTGGGGTGGAGAGAGATCCACACGAGTGCAATGGGGAAGTGTAGAGAAGAGAGAAAATGGTGAAAAGTTCAAAATGAGACAAACAGACCAATTCGTAGTTTAAAAATTGTGTCTGTCACGATCTCGTCCGGACGAGCTCATTTAGCGTCCGGACGAGGCTTATGAACTTGCAGTTTCAATACTGATCAAATTACACTCTTTCTCCCCCTGAATACCAAACCTGGTACACAGTGCACAGATCATTTGTGACAAAATAGCATGTAATGTGCATGATTTCAAAAAAAAAATGGAACCACTTGTGCATGTAGAAACCATCTGAGCGAACACATACACGATTCAAGACTTTATGAACATTAGCTAGCCAATGGGACAAAGATACTCATGCTGAAAAGTGAAGTGTGTGAGAGTCCAGTCAAATTTTAAGATAGATGGAAAAATTTTAAAAAAAACTTTGCATGTAACGATTGAAACAAAAACTCGGTTAAAGGCAAACCTTATAATGCTAGGGCCTAGAATCCCTCATCCAATACATCATTTTATAGAGCACTCATTATTTTATTACAAATCCTTTAGCAACTGTATTTTTCCGTAATGATTTGGTCACTGACTTTTTCTATAGGGATTCTTTTAACATAAATGACATAGAACCTTGAAGTTCAGAATTACTCTTTTAAAGTTATGCCATATAACTTTGTGCCAAAAAAATGCAGGAGTTTTTAGGATATAGGTTCAACTAGTGAATTGGTCAATTTTAACCGAGTCTTTGAACCATACATCACCTACAATGTGACCTTTAACCCTTTTTCACAGTATTTAAAATTTAGACAGAATCTAAATCGTGCATGATCAGCATAAACAAAATCCCACATGAAAAGCTATACAACATTCAGCAAGTTCATGCAAAAAATAGAAGCTCAAATAGTGCCTTATGCCAAATAGACCCATTTGCAAATGACTTGACATGACATTACATGAGATTTTGAAAGGTTATGATCATAAGCACATAGAACCAGTACAAAGCATTCAAAGAAAAGAATGAGGTAAAGGGAAAGAAAGAAAAAAAACTTAAAGTTTTTTTTTTAATTTATTTTTTATTTAAAAAAAAGTTGACAGACAAAGCAGCAAATTAAAACCCAAAAAAAAAAAAAAAAAAAAGCGAAGAAGAAAAACAAACAATTAACATAAGTAACTTTGGCACTAGGAAAAAAAAAATTCTACATAAAACTATCCTAGATATGCAAAGTTATAGATTAAGCCATAATACATACACCAATTGCATTCCTGAGATACTCAAACCTAGATGCATCTAGAGGTTTGGTAAATTGATCAGCCAATTGGTTTTCAGTAGACACATAAGCAAGAGATACCACATGATTTTCATCCAAGTCACGGATAAAATGATGACGAATATCTATGTGCTTGGTCTGAGAATGTTGAACTGGATTCTTCGATATGTTGATGGCACTTGTATTGTCACAGTAGATACTCATCATTTCTTGAGTAAATCCATAATCAGCTAGGAGTTGTTTCATCCAGATCAACTGTGTGCAGCAGCTCCCTACAGCTATGTATTCTGCCTTGGTAGTGGATAAAGAGATTGAATTTTGTTTCTTGCTCATCCATGCCACCATATTCGTGCCCACATAAAAACATCCGCCATAGGTGCTTTTTCGATCATCCACATTTCCAGCCCAGTCAGCGTCGGAGTAACCTGCAAGTTCTAGATTTGTATCTCTAGAAAAACAGATACCCAAGTTAGCAGTTGCATTTACATACCTGAGTATACGTTTCACTGCTGTCATGTGAGATTCCTTTGGATTGGCTTGAAATCTTGCACCTACCCCTACACTGAATGATATATCTGGTCTACTTGCTGTGAGATAGAGGAGGCTCCCAATCATGCTTCGATACATTGATTGATCAACAGAGTTTCCAGCCATATCAGTACTTAGCTTGATACTTGTACTCATAGGAGTGCGAGCATGACTTTTGCCGTCCATGCCAAATCTTTTGACTAGATCTTTAGCATACTTGGTTTGGGAGACATATATACCTTTGCTGGATTGCTTGATCTGAAACCCTAGAAAGTAAGTCAACTCCCCAATCAAACTCATTTCAAACTCTGTCTTCATTTCCTCAGAGAAAGTGTGTGCCTGAGCGTCAATCGTGGCACTGAAAATGATGTCATTGACATAGATCTGCGCAATTAGCTTGTGCTCACCTTTTCTATGGATGAATAAGGTCTGATCAGACTGGCCTCAGATGTAACCTTGATTGAGAAGATATGTAGTGAGCCGTTCATAATATGCTCGTGGGGCTTGCTTGAGACCATAAAGAGCTTTCTTGAGTTTATAGACATGATTAGGAAATTGATGATCTTGAAAACATTTAGGTTGCTCTACATATACTTCTTCCTGGAGAATTCCATTCAAAAATGCACTTTTGACATCCATCTGATACAATTTAATCTTGAGATGGTAGGAAATACTTAACAGAATTCTAATGGATTCCAACCTTGCAACAGGAGCAAAGGTTTCATCAAAATCAACTCCTTCAACTTGAGTATATCCCTGAGCTACTAGTCGAGCCTTATTGTGCACCACAGTACCATGCTCATCAGATTTGCTCTTGAAAATCCATTTTGTGCCAATGACATTGTGATTTGTTGGCCTTGGCACCAGAATCCATACATCATTTCGGGTGAATTGGTTCAGCTCGTCATGCATGGCAGTTACCAGCTTTCATCCTCAAGTGCTTTAGTAACTTTCTTTGGTTCCAGTTGAGATAAATAGCAAGGATATGGCATTTGATTAACTACCCTGTTTCTTAGTCGTTTACCTTCATCGACAGTACCCAACAAATTTTCTGGAGGATGGTTAAGCTTAACCCGAGAGGAAGGTTCTTTGGTTATGATATCCAGATGTGGGGACTGAGGTGTTTCTCTGACTTCTTCAACTTGAGGTGAGTGCCTAATGTCTTCAGAGGTATATGATCCAGTGGTGTCATTAATATCAAGAATGGCTTCAGAGATGCCATTTTCTTGATTATTAATTTCAGCTTGCTCCCCCTCAGTTTGATCAGTGATCGATTCATCATCAATTACAACGTTAATCGATTCCATAACCACTTTTGTCCTGGTATTGTATACTCGACTAGCTCAACTAGTGGTTGAATATCCAAGAAAAATCCCTACATTACTCTTTGCTTCGAACTTCCCCATGCTTTTTGTATCACCGAGAATATAGCACTTGCTTCCAAAAACTCGGAAGTACTTCATTGTTGGCTTATTTCCTCTCCAAATTTCATATGGAGTTTTTTCTGTTGTGGGTTGGAGAAATACACGATTTATAATATGACATGCTGTGTGAACTGCATCTCCCCAGAAATGTTGAGCTAATTGTTTAGAGTGTATCATGACTCGAGCTATTTCTTGAATCACTCTATTTTTTCGCTCAACGACCCCATTCTGTTGTGGAGTAATAGGAGAAGAAAACTCCTGTTTGATTCCAAAATTTTTGCAGAATTCTTCAAAGCTGGAATTTTCAAATTCTCTGCCATGATCGCTTCTAATTCTCTGTATAGAGCAGTCTTGTTCAACTTGTATCCTTTTGAACAACATAGTGGCTTGATCAAATGCTTCTGATTTTTCTTCAAGTAAACTGATCCAGGTGTACCGTGAGTAGTCATCCACAATCGCTAGAATGTATCTCTTTCCTCCCAAGTTGGCTGTCCGTGTAGGACCCATAAGATCCATTTGAAGAAGCTCCAAATTTCTGGATGTACAAATACCCGAGGTCTTCTTATGTGGATTTCTTGTTTGCTTACCGAGCTGACATGGTCCACATTTTCCTTTCTCCAGATAGTTGATTTTGGGTAAATCATTAATAGCTTCTTTCTTAGCTATCTTAACTAGATCATGATAATTCAAATGTCCCAACCACTGATGCCACAGTTCTCCAATGTCCAGAGAAACTTTGTGACATTTAGTCTGCATGGTTGGAGAGATGCCATAGCAATTTAGTCTATTGTATTACCTTAAAAAAATTTCCAATTATATTTGAAATTTTCTATGTTATGTTTTATGCTGAATTATCAGCTTTTGAAAACATGGAGAAGTTGGATTTAATTTGAAATAGTCTCAATGGCTCCTTAACAATCCATGGCCGATAATGAGAGAGGGACTTAAGTTTGAGAGATAAATGTATTTTTGGTTCCATTGGTTTGAAGTTTTGACAATTAGTTATCTCAGTTTTAAAAAGTATTAATTACTCCTTGGAGTAAGCAAAAAAAGAAAAAGAAAAGTTTGTGCAGTTACAAAAAGTGATAGAATCTGTTAATGTGCTACATCAGCACCAATTATTATTATTATTATTATTATTATTTTTTTTTTAATCAAATGCGGGAAAAGGTTACAAGAGAACATCAGCACCAATTTGAATGTGACTACGAGGAGCTTTAATGATTCAATAACATCTTGAAATATGAAAATAAAAATGTGAATGATGCATAAAAAAACAAATTAATAAAAATAGAGTTGTTCGATAGTAGTACACTTGCATAGAATAATATAACAGACAATCAAAATGGAATTCCGTCTGAAATAATGATTCAAAATTAAGGAGGTAAATCTTACCGATGTTGAATTTCCTAACCCATGGCTATTTTTCTTTCAAATAAACTTTACACCTATTTTTCACGTACATTTCTATATAAATGCTTGTGCAGTTTCTATAACACAACTCACAATTTGCTACATATCCATATGCATTCAACTCTCTCAATCTTTTTACCTATACGTATGAACTCTTTGAGTCTTTTTTGCTCAAAGGTTTTATGAAATATTATATAGATTTCTTCCCCACTCCAAATATTCTAAACTATACCATATTCCTTTTTGTTTCAATTTGGACATTAATCTATTTAAATTTTTTTTTTTTTTTTAAAAAAAAATTATAGAAACATGTTACACATTATTTTTTTCAACCATATCTTTTTGCAGATTCAATGGATTAACAATTCGATTTATAGACTCATGTATGTCCAACAAAATGCAATAGTGAATTTGTCATTCAGAATATGGAGATGGTTGAATGAATGATTTTTATAGTTTCCAAAAATTTATATTTGGGAACAAGATCCCTCAAATATATACTTTAAGCACCCAACCGTGGATAATGGTTACTACGCATAAATACAGGGGATAAATTGTCTGAGTTTAAAAAGTGACGTGGGTAAGAAAAAAAATATATATAGTTCCATGCTAGAGTAGTTCACTTAATCAAACTAATGTTGTTCGATAGTGGTTTGCTTAATTAAACAAATCACAGTCTGAACTCTTAATTCAACTAGGGTTGTTCGGTAGTAGTGCACTTTTATAGAATAATCTAAAACGTGATAAGGTTGAAATTCCGTTGTAAATAAGGATTGAAATTTAAGGAGGTAAATCCTCCGGATGTTGAATTTCCTAAGCTATGGCTATTTCTCAAGTTTGCTGCCGTCGGGCTTCAATTAACGGAGTTGTTCCTAACCTAAACCTACGACTATTTTTATATTGTATTTTTATTATAAGAGATACCTGCCATATTTTGATTTGTGTTGATGTAGCATACTAACGGATTCTATCAAAATTTCTAATAGTAGAGCGAAAAACTAATAAGACTCCAAATCAAACAATCATGTGCAGAAATAAACAATCAATCATGAACACAGAGATTTGTTTACGAAGAGGAAACCATTTAGAAAACTTTTTAAATGTAAAATCTATCAGGGGCAACCAAACTCAGGAAATCAACTAAATCAGTAGAAGAACAAGAAATATCTTAATGTCGAAGACTTAACATAACCTATGCACTTGACATTCAAGTATACCAGACAAGCGACCCACTTATATGCTACCGCAGTAGTTCTTCCAAAACATCTGGATTGTTCCTTCTACGTGATCTCCCTTCACCAGAACTCGGTTGACTTCGATTTCTTCAACTCCTTTCTTAGCCCAAAATAACTTAAAACCTAATCAGAAATCGTGACTATACCTCTATGCATAGTTTCAAATATATAGACCATAGACTCCTAGTCCAACTAAAGTACAAATTCAATTGCTAACAACCTTATCTGCTACAAGGCGTCCGAACGAATAGTAATCTCGTCCGAACGACAAGTAGTTTCTACGTAGAATTTACATGTAACATGCTAGACGTCCAGACGAAATGAATGACCGTTCAGACGAAGCTAGGTTAAAAACGCTAACTCTAGTTCTCAGGAGCAGCGCGTCCGGATGGTAGTGCAGACGAGGATTCAGATGAAGCTCTTGGGTTTCTTTCATATCTATTGCATCCGGACGGTAATGTAGACGAGACTTCAGATGAAGCTCTCGGTTTTCTTGTATAGCAATCTCGTCTGGACGAAAGTGCAGACGAGACTTCAGACAAAGCTTTTGGGTTTTCTTGCATAGCTATCTCGTCCGAATGGTGGTGCAGACGGGCTTCAGACGAAGCTTTATGGAAAAGTTTCATTCTTCTCGTCCAGACGTAGTGCAATTGAGCCTTCAGACAAAACACTGTGTGATTCATCTATTTAACTTATTTTTGCTATCTCGTACACTGCACATTCAAACAAGCAAATTAAACACAAGTATTTTGTTCACACGAATCTAGCCAATTCAAAAACTATGAACTAACATAGAGACTAATATTTTTTACCCTTTTTGTTTTGTTTTCCCAGGAAGTGATTAATTATTTTTAAAAAATTAATGAGCTATTTCTCAAAACTCTAAACTATGAAGGCAAAAGAAATGCATTTATTCATAATTTTGAAATTTTCATTCATGACCACTTTATATCTATCTTTCACATTTTTATATAACTACTTGTTTAGTTTCTAGTACACGTACAACTCACATTTTGCTCGATGCACATTCAACTCTCTGAGTCTTTTTTTTTTTCCAAATTTATTTACTACTCAAAGGTTTTAATAGAGCTATAGAAGCGCTTGCAGTTACCAATTATAGTTATTAACTGCTAACCGCAATTGCCTTAAACAATTATTGAATTTTCGTAAGCTAGTGCAATCCCTCTGCCTTAGGTGGTTAATGGTTTTAAAATAATCGCTGATTTGTTGTTATTAAACCTCATAACCATATCGCATAACCGCTTTTAGAAATGACTCTTTTGGGCATATTTTTGTGTTTTGAGCCTTTCTTGAGCCTCTTTTTAGGACCTATTTTAGATGGTTTTCGGAATTTTTTTAGTATATAATTAGAATGCTTCAAAATGTAAAAAAGCTCAAAATTGTTGTTGTTGTTGTTGTTGAGTAAAGATGTTGTTGTTGAGTAAAGATCAATTTCATTGAACTCAAAATGAAAACCCTAAATGAAACGCATCAAAACGATGTCGTATTCTATATTATTATTTTTATTATATATATATATATAAGAGGGTAGGCGATTAGCGGTTTAATTGCCTCTGCCTACCCCTAAAACTGCAACTGCCCCAGCCCTAGGCAATTAATGCTTTTTTCAACTACCTACAATAGCGATAATTATGTGGTTAACGGTTAATAACTACCCCTTGTACACCCTTAGGTTTTAAATTTGAATCATGTAGAAAAATTAATCTGTCAGTACTGTATATGATTTCTTAATTATTATTATTATTTTTTATTTTAAGTGACACTTGCTACATTCCAATTGAAGCTAATGTGGCATATTAACAAATTCCATCACCTAATTTGGTTTTTATTTTTTTGGCTTAATTATTACAAGGAGTGATTAATCACTTTTTTAAACTCAATGAGCTATTTGTGAAAACTTTAAGCCACAAAGATCAAAAATGCATTTATTCCTAATTTTTGAAATTTTCAATAAGTTTAAGAATGTATGATTTTGTGAGAAAATAAATTGAAGTTGCAAACTAGATCCCTTAAATATATAATTTAAGCTCAACGGTGGATAAATGTAAAATTGGTTCATATGGTTTGGAGTTTTAACAAACAGCTCTCTAAGTTTTAAACAATGATTAAAATCTCCTTGAGTATGCTAAAAAAAATGAGTAAATCTAAAAACTCAACTCTTATATATATAACTCTTACACAACTGAGTTGATGTGAGTGCCTATAAACCATTGGATTTTTGGGTCTTTTTAGTAAATGTTGATCCAATAGTTTATGAGCACTTCACATCAACGAAATTATAGAGGGGTTGTACTTATGAGAGTTGAATTTGTAGCATTCCTCATAAAAAAAAAAATAAAAATTAAAAAAAAAAAAGAAATTGGCTTTCTATGTTTTTAACTTAGAATGGAGGCCACAACACAAATTGGCTTTCTATCTCCGGCTATATAATTATTATATACCCATTAAAAGTCAACATTTTCTCTTAAAAAACAGCCAACATTATCAAATTTGTAAGACGTCAATGGTCAAACTAAATAATTGATGTGTACACTTCTTTTTACTAAAATGAAAAGCAAAAAGAACGGAGCGTCGGATCTTCCATGTGGATTTGATCAAATGGCCTATTCAGCATCCGAAAGTATATATTGAACATTAATCTTTCAAACAAAGTCATTTTCTACTTGAGAAAAACAAAAAGTACCATTATAGCTCTCATTTTAACTTTGTGGGTGCCAAATAATGGCATTAAAAAAAAAATTAGACTTTTAGATTTTTTAAGATAATCTTCTCAAGCATACTTATTCACTAATAGTCTCAGCAATGTTGATAGGTTACAAGGAGAATTACTAATCCAAATAAGGCAATTAAATAATCTAATTACCGGACTAGGACTAATTCTATTAACTCACTAGAACTCTTAATTAACTCTACTAATAATCGGAATCAAAC
The DNA here is from genome assembly GCA_016403345.1 of Corylus heterophylla. NCBI lineage: Eukaryota > Viridiplantae > Streptophyta > Magnoliopsida > Fagales > Betulaceae > Corylus > Corylus heterophylla. Next base: position 20,684,251 of record CM028144.1, on the reverse strand, counting down.
TCCGTCAACTCTAGCTTGCAAGACCAAAGATTTATGATTATATCATTTTCTTTCCCTAACAATTTTCTTGTCCCTAAGAAAAATTTTGAAACTAAATTACTACACAATGAAAACCCATTAACTACAATAAAAACTGATAAAAAAAAAAAAATCAGCCTTGGCCCTATTCTTGTCCCCTCTCATGCCATGTTTATCAACATTAGGCTTGCTTTGTCAGATGCCATTTGAAGACTCACGTTGCCTTTTTCCCTGTTTTACAAAACTCCTTGTCCTTCTCGTTATTGGACCTTTTTTTTTTTTTTTGATTCTCCGGTAGCCAAACAAGACAAGAACAAGAACAAACTCAATTTTTTCTTTTTTGTTCGTCTATGGTGTTTGACCATCACGTACGTACATGTCATGGTATATGGGCTTATGAGTTCTCTTTGATTCTCGGTACTGCGGAGAAAATGCCTTGCCTTCATGTACACGCATTCTTTCCTGATGTTCTGCCTAGAATTGCCTATAAAAAGCTTAGAGGCAAGCCAACCCTTGCCTCTGTCGCACTTGAGCACGTACACTCGCGGCAATTAGCTTATAGAGTTTCCAGGTCACCATCGCTTTGCTTTCTTCCGCAAGTGGAGGGTTCGTGGTTTCTTTTGATTTCTGAATGTTAGTGATTGCTATAAAAAACAATCAACCTAGCTCACTTTGATACCACTTGATGTGAATCCACTAGTAAAAGAGTAGACTTGTAAGGAAACTTAGACCTTCGGACAAACACAAAGAGATAATTTTCTCAAGCATACTTCTTCATTAATATATAATTTTCTCCTCTTTTAGTAGAGGAGTACTGATAAGTTCCAAAGAGAATTATTGATGCAAGTAGGACTCTTAAATTATCCAAGTACATGACTGATTAATTAGGACTAGGACTCCTAATTCATGCTAATAATTAATCTACTTGATGAACGCCAACCAGTCACGAGTAAAAAATTTGGTCATCTATTTTCAAAGCTAAAATAAGTTTCAATTGAAATATAATTTCTATTTATTATCAGTCGGTATGACATTTTGAAGATTTTACTGACACTTTCTCTCTTCACTTATGGCAAGTTTGTCTAATTTCAGTAGGCTGGAGATTTTAGATTTGAGGTACAATTCTTTCAATGGAAGTATTTCTTCATATATCGGAGCACTTTCTTCTTTGAAGGCTATATCATTATCTAACAATCAGCTCAATGGCACTTTACCGAAAGGTAAGAATCGATTATAAAATCAAGTGTTTATAATTTGTTAGTCTTACCTATGTAATTAGTTATCTACAATTGATTAAAAATGTGATAAAAGGTGAAGGACCATGGCTGATTTAGCTCAACAATTGACCATTCACTTTTTCTTTTAAAAAATCTAGTATTTCAAACCTGCTTTTTCTTATTGATTTTTAGAGTGGAACATAATTAGGATAGTCATTTCTAATATTATTCCTTTTGACAAAGCTGTGCGCACTGAAGAAGCTTGAAGAGTTAGAACTTAATGATAATTTCTTTGAAGGGATCCTTCCAACATGCCTAAACAATATGACATCTCTTAGATTGTTAGATATATCTACCAATCTATTCGTTGGAAACATCTCTCCATATCTGATAGCCAGCCCACATCACTTGAGTACATTGATCTCAGTTATAATCATTTTGATGGTCTACTCCAATTCAACATATTTGCTAATCACTCTAAGCTTAAGGTCATTCAATTAGCGAGTGAAAACAACAAGAAAGTTTGAGATAGAAACTGAAAAATCTGGGGGCTGGGACCTCTCGTTTCAATTAACAGCCCTTGTACTATCTAACTGTAATCTGAATAAGCTCACAGGAAATATTCCCGAGTTTCTCTTTGACCAGCGCGAATTGGAAATAATTGATTTGTCTCACAATAAGTTGAAAGGAAGCTTCCCCATTTGGTTGGTTGAAAACAATATAGGATTACGAGTGTTAAATCTTCAGAATAATTCTTTCATGGTACATTTCATTTGCCACCAGATCGCTACACAAGTATTTTGTCTATAGATGTCTCTGACAATTACTTAGGTGGGCTACTTCAAGCAAATATTGGAAAGACAACTCCAAACTTAGGATCTTTAAATGTTTCCCGAAATCATTTTGAAGGTTATCCTTTGCCCTCAATTGGTGACATGAGTCATTTGGAGTATTTGGACTTGTCATTTAATAATTTCTCGGGAGAGGTACAAATAGAATTGATTGCCAATTGCACCTCCTTGACAGTTTTGAAGTTATGCAATAATCGCTTTAATGGTAAACTTTTCTCAAACCATTTCAAGCTGGAATCTTTATATAGTCTGAAATCAAACAACGATCAGTATACAGTACTCTACCAGTTGTATCCTTGCAATGGACTAATCTAATGTCATTCAATATTAGCAACAACAACATGTCAGGAACAATTCCTGAAGGGATAGGAAATATGAGAAATTTGAGGACTCTAATCATGAAAAAATTCTTTACGAGGTCATATTCCTTGTGAACTAGGTTCATTTGAATTTGTAGACCTTTCTCACAACTCACTTTCAGGACCATTACCTTCTTGTTTGAGTCTACAACATGTTGAGCACCTACTTTTGCAAGGAAACAAACTTACAGGACCAATACCAAAAACTGTTTTCAATTCATCGTCTCTTTTGACATTGGACCTTATAGGTAACAAATTTTTTGGCAGCATCCCAAATGAAATCGGTGCACGTTCTAACTTAAGAATCCTTTTGTTGAAGGGCAACAATTTCGGGGGTATAATTCCGAATCAACTGTGTTGGTTAAAAAAGATAGGCATAATGGATCTTTCCATGAACTCTCTTTATGGGACAATACCACATTGCTTTCACAACATATCATTTGGAAAGACACTTGTTACTAATCGTGTAATCTATAACATAGATATTATTCAATTCGCGTTCACAGATATGGTTCCACATTCCAACTGCACTTAGAATGGGAAAGTGAATTTTATAACATGGATATGAAATATAGTCAAAAAGTTGAGAGGTTGATCTTATAACAAAATACAGGTCTAACTCCTACAATGGTGATATCCTAAATTACATGTCTGAATTGGATTTGTCATGCAACAAGCTAACAGGTAGAATCCCACAGGAACTAGGAGAGCTATCTTCAATTCATGCATTGAACTTGTCTTACAATCAGTTGACAGGTTCCATTTCACAAACATTCTCAAATTTGGCCCAGTTAGAGAGTTTAGACCTTTCTCACAACAATTTGAGTGGATAAATTCCTCCAGCGTTGATTGCTCTAAACGTTCTAGAAGTGTTCAATGTGGCTTGCATCAACTTATCGGGTAAAGTTCTAGACATGAAAGCACAGTTTGGAACATTTGAGAAGAGTTGTTATGAAGGAAATTCGTTTCTTTGTGGAGAACCATTAGATAATAGCTGTACTAAAGAGAACGAGTCACATCCATGACCAACAAAATGTTCAAATGCAAGTGAAGGGAAATGGTATGAAGTAGATCCTCAGGTCTTCTTTGCCAGCTTTATCGGATCTTATATTATTTTCTTCTTGGGTGTAGCTTGTCTTCTTTATATTCATCATTATTGGCAACAAAAGTGCTTCAATTTAATTGAGAATTTGAAGTACTGGTGTTATAATCCTGTTTTTGATACCTTGAAAAGATTGTCAAACTGTCTGTAACTTTAGATATATTCAGATTCCATGGACATATTAGGTGGTGGTGATTATAGCTAGCCATACACTTGATTATGAATAATGGTTATTGTGCTCTAATATGAGACAAGGTGTTCACTTACATTTGCTTTCCTCTGTATTATAATTCTTCTCATTTTATATATATATATGATTTATGGTGTTCTTGTCCTGATCTACCCTTCAACGGAAAAGGTATGGAGAGACGGATGGTAATTGGCTTCTGATTAAAGATTCTAAACCTAAATTATATTCCGGTCAAATTCAAATTTTTATGTATATATCTAATTTTGTATGAACTTACTATAATTTCAGGATGGGTATATTTAATAAGGTATTAATTATCAAAGATTCAAATAAGCCCTCCCTTATTTTGAGTTCTTTTATTATTATTATTTTTTTTTTCACTTATTTTGAGTTTTTAGAATACTATGTCAAAGCATATGCTTACACCTCTTTAACAATGATAGGATAATTATTTTTTTTGGTCTCCTAGGGTTTTCTCACTTTCTCTCTAGCGCCGCAGCCTCAGGTAAGCCCCCTCCCTCATGGTGAGGGGAGGAGGGATGGCCATTTGTTGCCTCCCTCCTCCCCCTCACCTGCCCTTGCACTGGGTGCCAGTAGTTTACTTGATGTCCCTGGCCCAGGTTGCCTCCTCCCTACCCTTTCTCTGCCGCCCCTTCCTCTTTGTTCTGCTTTTGTCCTTGGCGGGGCTCTCTGGTTGTTTTCTGCTCCTTTCCATTCTGTTTTTTGCTGTGTTTTTGGTGTGATGTTCTCGTAGCCTTGCTTGTGTGCCACTCGGAGTGGGTGCTGATTTTGGGGGTTTCTTTCCAACTCCCCCCAATTTTGTTTTGTGTTCGCCGCTGATCTCCTCCGCCCGCTCTGTCGCCCACCGTCCGATGTTGGGTCTTTCCTCGTGCCCCTCCAACGATGAGCTTCAACGTCCCCTGCTACGATGGTTTTCCGGCCAGCTGGCGATCGGTTTCGCCACCCTTCGTCCAGTGTTTCGGGCTTTTTCCGCGTCCCCACCTCGTCGAGCTTCCATCGTTCCCTTTCGGTGTAGGTTTCCGGCGAGTGCACAATCGGCATCCACGCTGCGTGTGCCTGTTCCCATTTGTTTTATTTTCCTCATATTGTCTTTGTTCATGTTTTTTCCCTGTATACATTTCATTCCTATTATTTGCTTGTAATAAAGCCATGCCTCTGTGGTTCACCCACGTTTTATTTAGGTTTTCTTGCTTCTGTTTTGTAATAAGGCTTGGCCACTCGATCTATCTGCTTGGATGTGAACTGAATTTTGGTCCAAATCTTTTAGGTCGTGGATGTAAATTTTAGTCCAAACCTTCGAATTGTGGACGTGAACTTCATCTTAGTTTTTGGGTCGATGAGGAATGTGCGCTACCTATGCATTGGATTGCGTCTGTCTTATGCAGATCTGTTATTTCATCTGATAACTAGTCATAAGTTAGCGGAGGTTTTAGGTGATGTTGTATCCTTATAGCTTCGGCTATAATTTGTATTTTCAGGGCTTTGTGCTCCTGTGATGTAAGAGCTTTATGCTCATAATTATTATCAATGAAATTGGAATGTATTTCTTTCAAAAAAAAAAAAAAGCAATGATAGGATAATTATAAATATTAATTTATAAGCAATTATTTATAAATTTTATACTTGGTTTTTTCTATTGAATTTGATTAAAATGGAAGTGTGTCCCGAGTGAGTCCGAATTATATATCATGCTAAAATTGTTTTATCAAATTTTAATTGTCAAGGTATAATAGAAAAGATAATAAATAGGAATATGAATAGCGTCTTATATAACTTGAGTTTTATGGGTTTTGTAGTAAAAATATTGAACTTTCTTTTGTTTTTTTCTTCTCTCACATGTAATCCAATTACCCAAACTCCAGCTTTATTTGCACCAAATTGAACGAAACTCTTTTAATTTTGCAATTCCTCTCCCATTTCCAGGGACAGTCCTCATAGCCAAGTTGACTTTCAACTTTTATCTGATGTTTCTGCCTTAGTCCTTTCACCATATGGCATTGATCTTTCACCCTCAACCTAAAGAGAAAACCCATGTTACTTTTTAATGCTTCCCCATCTGTTCCCAATAAACATCGCTTTTTTTTTGACATATGAGAATAAACATCGCATTTGCTTTAGGTCATATACAAGTTCACTTTAGACTTTTCAAAAATAATAATTTATGTGGTTCACTTGGGACGACAATAAGGCCTTTTGGTTGTCCTTAAAGACCAATTTTTCCTGTATATGGTCTTTAATTTGTGGGCTGGGCCGAAGGGATATTCTTCTAAAGAATTTATCCACATTTGGGGTAAGAAAAGAACCCTTCTGTTGTAGCCACTCAAGGTGTTGAGTCAACCAACCATCCTAAACCATAATGGGCTAGTTGTTGATCCAATGGACCAGCCGATGCGCATCTCATTGGCGAACGTTTTCCAACATTTCAACTTTGATGATAGGTTTCATTGTCAAAGTGGAAATTGAAGTCTCCAATCATTTCAAATTGGAAACTAAGGAATTCATTAACGTGGGAAATTAAACTATTATTTAATTATAACCATAAATTTTAGTAACCACTTATTCTCAATTGTCCGATCAAAGCTGTCCTCAAGAGGTAGCTCAGTTGGTTAGAGACCACGCCTCATGAAATGGGGATCACTAATTCAAATCACCTTCTCCCCTCTCTTTGTACGGACACTTCAAAAAATAAAAAATAATAACAAACTATCTGATTGCTCCGAACTTCCAACAAGGGGTCACTAGACACTAGCACTCTGCAACCCAATGCATTAGAGTATACACACAAGTGCATACATACACCCAAGCATTGTTTTAAAAAAAAAAAAATGTTTGATGTGTGTTGGACCTTATAGATTGAGATCTTCTTAGATTTTCTAAAATATGAGATTCTCATAATTTAAAATCTCAGCCCTCTATTTCATATAACGGTCTAAACAAATGTAGAAGTTTGTGTGTTGCCGAGGTAATTAGTTTTAGTTTTCAACATGTCAAATCTACTTGCATCGGTAATACAAACTTCTGCATTTATTTAGAACATTAGATTAAATGGATGGCTCATATTTTAGAATATGAGAATCTCATATTTTAAAAAATTCGAAGAGATCCAAATCCCTTACTTATAAATCCCAACTTGATATTCTCTTTTTTCCACGTGAGATTCTTTCTTTCAACACTCTTTAATACGTTCCATTTAAAACATTCTCAAACCACGAAACTTAAGTGGTTTTAAGGGTTTGTTGCTCTAAGTTCTTGGATCTTCTCTTTGGATTTTATTAGGGAAAAGTACACTTTAACCGCCCCCCCCCCAAAAAAAAAAGTTTGAGCCAATTTTCAATTCGACCCCCAATGTTTCAATTTTTGCAATGCACCCCCCTAAAGTTTGATTCGATTTTTAATCCGACCCCCAATGTTTCAATTTTTGCAATGCACTCCCTTCAAAGTTTAAAATTTTTTCAATTTTGCTTCTCCATTAGTCGATGTCATTTTATCTAATGGAACGTGATCATGTGACCCATACGTGATCGCTTAAGCCCATTCTTTCCCAAAATGCCCCCACCCACACGATTAATCCTTTACCCTCACCCAAGCTCACGTGCGCCTACCCAAGTTAGCTCACCTCACCATCACCAACACACATCTCACCTCACTTAGAGCAACTAAGGTTCTTGTGCTGAAAAGAGAAAGCACGCTGGTTCAAGGGTAGACGCAAACGTGTGAGAGTGGATATAGGGTTCTTGCAAAAAAGGAAAAACAATGGAGTCTTCCTCAAGTTCTGGTGCATCGCTTGGTTCCACTTAAAGCGGAGCTTTATCTTCCCAGAGGGCTTTGCTATTGTGAGCGGCCGATGATTATAAAAACAGCTCAAAGAGAGAAAAATTTCAGCAGGAGGTTCGTGGTTGTGAAAATTATAGACACCTCATTGTGCTCCCAAAATTACACAATCACAAAAACCTTGTGTAATGTTGTTTTTGCGAGGACAATGTGCTTTTTGGGGAAAGAATGGGCTTAAGTGATCACGTGTGGGTCACGTGATCACAATTCCATCAGATAAGATGGCATTGACCAAAGGAGAGGCGGAATTAAAAAAAAAAAAATTAAACTTTGGGGGGGTACATTGCAAAAATTGAAACATTAGGGGTCGAATTGAAAATTGGCTCAAACTTTCGGGGGGTGCATTGCAAAAATTGAGACATTGGGGGTCGAATTGAAAAATCGGCTCAAACTTTGGGAGGTGCATTGCAAAAAATGAAACATTAGGGTCGAATTAAAAATTGGCTCAAACTTTAGGGTGGTAAAGTGTACTTTTCCCTTATTTCTTACAACTGGACTTACATCCCCTAAGGCAATGAGTCTTGGTGGTGATGATATGGAAAATTCATACCAGCTGAAGATATATTATCCATTTAAATTTTGTCACTACATACTTATGATTATGAATTGATGTTGTCCAAAAGTTTGAATTGTGCATATCTAGTTAATAAGTTATAAAATACTATTTTGGGGAAAATGCAGTTTACCCCCCTGAAGTTTCAGGGGTTTTTCAATTTTAACCCCAAAGTTCAAAAATTGGCAATTTACCCCCCTGAAGTTTCAAAAATTGGCAATTTAAACCTTCCGTTTAATTTTTTCGTTAAATTGGACAGAAATTTTTTAAAAAAAACCTAAGGGCAATGATGTAATTTCATAGATTTTCGTCAATTTTAACGGAAAAATTAAACGGAAGGTTTAAATTGCCAATTTTTGAAACTTCAGGGGGGTAGATTGCCAATTTTTGAACTTTGGGGTTAAAATTGAAAAACTCCTGAAACTTCACGGGGGTAAATTGCATTTTCCCCTATTATTTTTCTTCTAAACACTATGCCTTGCATACTTTTTTTTTTTTTTTTTTTAAATAAATCTACTATAAGTTTTGAAAGCTTGTCAAGATTGGAGGACCTGGAGTAAAAACAATTTCAACATAAGAATCATAGAATCATTAAGTGCTATCAAATCCCTTAAGAATCTGAATCTTGCTGCAAATAAGATAGAAGGATCCTTTTTCTGCCTAAGGTATGTGGATCTTTCATATTACGTTATGGATTGTAAAGTACTATTTTCCTTCTACATACTACAAAGTGCATAGTTTTAATTTTTTTTTTCATTTTTTTAATAGATCTACTATAGGTTCTGAAAGCTTGTCAATATTTGAGAACCTAAAGACCTTAGATCTTAGTCAAAACAATCTTAACATAAGAATCTTGGAATTGTTGAGTGCAGTCAAATCACTTAAGAATCTGAATCTTCTTGGTAATCAGATGGAAGAATCATTTTCTCCCCAAGGTATGTTGCTCTTTTGTATTACTTTAGAGACTCTAAAGTACTATTTTTCTTCTAAATACTACAAAGTGCACAATTTTATTTTATTTTTTTAATAGATCTACTATAGGTTATAAAAGCATGGCAACATTGGAGAACCTAGAGACCTTAGATCTTAGTCAAAACAATCTCAACATAAGTGTTAGTTTTTATTTGTTGGCTAATATTAGGAGATCAAAATGGGGTTCAAAGTGTCAAATCTACATGGGCATCTGGACATGATTCATAGCTGTCCGGACGGAGTGCCAAAAAATAATTGTTCAACCCAAGAGCTTCATCTGCTAGCACATCTGCATTGCGTCCGGACGAGATAGATGAACATGAAAACCCGAGAGCCTCGTCGGCAATCTCATCTCCAAGCCATTCAGACGCGCCGCACCAAGAGACGCTATGAAGCGATGTTGCCCTAAGCCCTGTCCGGACGGACATACTCCCCGTTCGGATGGCCTTCTACGAGAACTTAGTTTCCCGTGTTTTACAAGCCTGTCGGACGAGTCCACTTACCGTCCGGACAGCCCGTAGCTTCTAGGTCTATTTTACAATGTAATTGAGTTCTAACTAGACTAGGGGTCTTTAGGCTTTATATATAGATCTCTACAGATCTGTATAGGTACAAATTTTCACCAGAGCGTTCGTGAGAGGCTATGCTAAGAGAGAGTTTATGTTGTGAGATAAATCATCCCTCTTAGAGTATTTGTTAGTTAGATTTGAGTGTTTCATCGAGAAGTCTATTGGAATGGTCCGATAAAGGAGAATCATGTGTGAAGAAGATTGTGAGTAAGGAGACGAGTTGGAGGCTTGTCAATCTTACAAAGCCAAGGACTTGAAAAGCGTTGTAAGTGTTCCTCGTATCTATAATCTTAGAATATTTTCTTATAGTGATTTTCGGGGTTTAGCTGGCCTAGAGAGGTTTTACTTTTAGAACGATTTTTAAAAGGTTTTCTCTTCATCATCAAAATCATTAGTCTGATTGATTTACAATTTTGATTATTTTGGTGATTGATTGTTTATAGATTGATATCTATTAATCCTGCATATTGTGTGATATACATCTGCTTAGCATTTTTCAATTGGTATCAGAGCGGGTTCACTCCGTGAAGAATTAAATTCCTAAGTGTGATCCTTGTTTTGTGTCTAAGATGTCTCAAACCCTTAACACTGTGCCTAATTTTGATGGATCTAATTATGACTATTGGAAATCTGTATGAGATTTTTCTTTAAAATCCATAGATGTTTGGTCTGTCATTGAAGTTGGATTTAAAGCTCCAGCTAAGCCGACAGTCCGAATGGTCTAATGTTGTGAAACAAACTCACATGGTGAATGACAAAGCTATGAATGCCCTATGCTTGACAATTTCACAAACTAAGTTCTCTAGAATTTCAATTTGTTATAGTGCCAAAGATGCATGGGAGATCCTAGAAACTACTTATGAAGGAACTAATCTTGTTAAAGTTTCAAAACTTCAAATGTTAGTTTCTTAGTTTGAGGATATTAAAATGTTAGAGCATGAAACAGTCAATGAGTTTTTTGGTAAAATTAGTGAAATTAGAAATTCCATGATAAATCTAGGAAAGAAAGTTTCTAACACTAAGCTGATTAGAAATGTTATGAGATCACTCCCTGAAAGATTCAGAATGAAGGTAACTACTATTGAGTCATGCACTAATCTTGCAACCATAAGGATATAAGAGTTAATTGGTGCCCTTCAGACTTATGAGTTTTGTTTGCCTCAATCGAGGAAAAATAAGGATTTTGCCCTTAGAACTCTTAGGAAAAACTCTGACGAGTTATCTGATGAAGAATCTCCAGTTGAAGAACTTGCCTTTACAGGTAAAAGGTTTTATAGGAATGAACATAGAATTTCCAAGAGATTTGGAAGACAAAAGAAAACACTTAGGAGAAAAGTGAAAGAGACCCACGTGGTCCAAAATGTTATGAGTGTTCTAGCTATGGTATTACTAAAAATCATAATGTTATTTTTTAATAACATTGGGAGTAAGTCGATCGATTGCTAGCAAGTTCATAATTGTTATATTAATTTGAATAGTTTAACTATCAATACAATATGATAAATATATCAACTAGGATGCTGTGATTTGCAATCAGGAGAGTAAAACAGGAATGGGAGCTATTATTCGAGATTCAGAGGGGAGGGTGATAGCTGTATGTTGCTTGGCGATGCATGGCTGTCTCGATCCTCTAGCGGCGGAGGCATGGGCTAGCACTCAAGCTATCAATTTCTGCGCTGAACTGGGACTTTCTAACCTCTACTTAGAGGGGGATGCGATGGGGGTGATAGAAGCTGTCAAAGCACAAGGCCAAAATTGGAGTAAGATCAGACATTTAGTGGAGGACATGAAATTATTGCTCCAAGATTTATCACCATGGCAAATACATGGAGTGGGCAGGTTGGCAAACAGTGCTGCTCATACTCTGGCTCGTTGTGCTGTTAGGGAGGGCCTTAATATGACTTGGATGGGAGTTTATCTAGAATGTATTCGGGATATCATCCTACGGGAGCGTTCTTCTCCTTGTAGTCAGATTGCTTAAATAATATACGCAGCAGTTTTTTCCAAAATATATATATATATATACCAACTGGTTTACCATTAATTAATAAATTTATAATGTGAATCATCATTTCATCATATATATATATATATATATATATATATATATATATCTGTGTGTGTGTGTATGTGTGTGTGTGTGTGATAGTAATTATATGAATCGGTATGATTTATATGATTAAATCATATAAAACTAACACATTTTTTATTAGATTATATATATGTACGTTTTCCTTCGATAATGTTAAATATTGTTTTTTGTAAGGTCAAAATAATGAACAGTATGTCCAGTGTAGCAATGTGTGATGAAATATGTTATACTGGCCGCCATACTTATAATAGTCTTACGTTGTAGCATAGTAGTCACATATAAATTGGACAGATACGCGAGATGCTCATACAAGCTCAAGCAGATCCTCTCACTGTGGAAGAAATTGATCTGTGAGTTACGTACGCACTTAATTACTTAATTAAAAACGAATAAACCTCAGTTCCAAGAAATTATAACTTCCACCAAGACATTCAATGAGGAAGCGAAAGCCCTTTTCACAACAATTGGAACTCTTCCTACTTTAGTATATATTATTATGAAATATATAATGAAATTATTATGAAAACTAAATAAATCATTTTAGTAAATATTATGGAATTACTAATATAATGTTAATAGTATAACTAATATTTTAGTGTCTTAATTACTATGAAAATAATTAATAAGGACAAAAAATTAGTAACGTGCCAGTTAGGCACGTTACGAACATAGTAACGTGTCAATTAGACACATTACCAATTGGTAACGTGTCAAGCTGGCATGTTACCAATTGGTAACGTGCCTAACTGGCACGTTACAAATTGATAACGTGTCTAACTGACACGTTACCAAGTTCGTAACATGCCTAACTGGCACATTACCAATTGGTAACATGTTACATTTAACACATTACTAAAATATTTAGTAATGTGTCAATTTGTGATACGTTACTAAATGGTAACGTTGCAAAAAGTAATGAACAGTAGACACGTTACAAAGTGGTAAGTTTTTTGTAGTGTGTGCGCAAGGATTGTACTAATCTCAAGAGTAATAAGCCAAGAGATCAAAAAGCTTTCAATATTACCTTGAGTGACACCGATGAGGAAGTCCTAGATGAAAATGCTAATTATTTGGCATTTGTTGTGTCATATGATTTTGATGATTCTAAACAATCAAATGTGCAGTTTGCATCTGATAATGAATCAAAAAGGGTAAGTGATCTACAAAACTCCTTTGATAATTTGATGGAAAAAATTTCTATGCTTAAAAATACAAATTTGAAAATTGTTAAGAATGTTAAGAATGTTGAGCTTGAATTAACGTACCCATTTTGTTCTGTTTCAGGTGATCCGTCTTGGAAATTGCTATAGTTAGCCTTACTAATTTCTCTCAATGGTGAGGAATTCTAGGGACTAAACCGATGAGTATCGGGAGTTCTAGAATTTTTTTTTTTTTTTTTTTAAATAATAATAAAAAATAATTAATGTGATATAAAAAATAAAAATATTAAAAATTTAATTACTTTTTAATAAATGGTAACTTTTTATATTCAAATTTGTGGCCGAAGCCAAACACAGTCAAAATTCAGTAAATCCTTCAACGCGTTCAACATACTTTGAAAGTCTTTCATTTCATTTATGGTCTTCCGACACATTTTCAGTTCTACAACCAACAATGTTCGTACAAGAAGGAAAGCAAACCAAATTTATAGGTAAAAAAAAAAAAAAAGAATTATAGGTAAAATGAAAGTAATTTTTAGTCTTAGTCAACTACGAAAGTAGAGACACATTGCTGTCAAATTGGAAATTCAGGCACTCATCTTTAATGCATTGTTCCTGAGATATTTTTGGAGTGAGGTCCATTTGTCTTATACAATAAAAAAACTTATAAAATGAAAAAATAAAAACCTATACACCTTTTATGTTTTGAAAGGAAAAAAAAAAAAAAAACCTACATGTCAATTTAACAATAATTCACATGTAGTTTCCTGATGAGTGGTTTGTAGTTTCCTGCCACTCCTATTTCTGGATGCTTAGCTTACAACTTTACAATACATATGCACGTATTCAGGCATGCAGTAAATTAAGGTGAATCAAGTTAATATTTTCTACGTTATAAAGGCTGATAGTAGATGTTTCAGGACAAATGCAGTGCACTAAATTCTCCTCATTTATGTTGGGTTGATTTTGTGCCCTCTTAGCGCTCAATTTAGTAATTAAGCCATTAAACTAATCATGTCACTCAAAATATTCATCTAATTAGTGATTTGTATTATGATCCATTCACTATCAGTACTATCTCATAAATAGATCTGCATTAAATTCTTAACGTCATTAATAACAGTTTATTAACTTAGACTAAATTTAATGTGCCTTGTAAATGTTTATAAATATACTTGACACTATTTTAACTGGGTTAGAAGATATTTCCTCCGAATTAATTTGAAAGAAATTTCTGTCCTTACTCTAAGCCCCTCTATCTGAGTAAGTTTTATTTAGGGGTGCAAAGGCGGGTGGTTTTTAACCGCCCGCTAACCGCTAACCGCTAATCGCTCTAACCGTTTAACCGTATTAACCGCCTAACCGCTATAACCGCCTAGTAGTTAGCGGTTAGCGGTTAGCGGTTATTGGGTTTACTAACCGTAACCGCTAACCGCTTTTTTATATAATATATTTTTATAATTATAATTATAAAAATATTTATACATATAACATAATCACTTGATCATTAAATCACAATTTTTTAAAAAAATAATTAAATCACAATTTAAGTATTAATATATTATCACTATAATTTATATAATTATATCACATGAGATTGATCATTAAATCATTTCATTATATAATAACAAATTATACATATATAATATGACATAACTCATAAGTATACCAATTCATACTAATACAACAATTAAATATCTAGAGACTTATTTCCAATGTATGTTATAAACTTATAAGTCTATATATGTTATAAGTCTATATAAGTCTACATATGAATATGAATAATATAAATGTATAATATCAATACTTAATCATATGATTCAATGACAATTCAAATACTTTATTCAAGACTTCAAGTGAATCATATTATTAATGTACAATGATGATATGATTCGTATAATATCAAATTAAGTAATTGACATTGGATTAAACAATGACCAATGTGTTACTTATAAACACAATTTAAGTATTAATGTATTATCATTATAATTTTAGTAATTTATATATTATCACTATAATTGATATGATTAATTGATTATATCACATGATGACTTGATCATTAAATCATATGATTATATAATAATAAATAATGCATATATAATATGACATAACTCATAAGTCATAAGTCTACAAATTAATCATATGATTCATGTACAATGATAATCACAATTGATTCAATTGAATTAAACAATATATTACTTATAACTACAAGTCTACAATTTAATTAAAGCATTATTAGATACTTTAGGAATTTAGGATTTAGGAATTTGAACATTACTATTTACCATTAGATATTAAGTTCAATTCAAAGAAAAAAGATTATAAGTAAATATGATTAGAATTTAAATAATTAATCATATGAATCATATGATATAATTTAATGAGACTATATGATTATATAATATCAAATTAAGTAATTGACATTAGATTCAACAATGTGTTACTTATAATCACAATTGAAGTATTAATGTATTTTTTGAACATTTTTTAGAAAAAGAAATTTAACCATTTTTTGAAAAAAAAATAATAATATTGAAAAAAAAAAAATTAACAATTTTGAACAATTTTGAATTTTTTGAACCATTTGTAACATTTTTTTTAAAATTGAATCATTGATAGTTAATAGTTTTATCCTTTAACCTTTTTTGGTAAAAAAAAAAAAAAAATTATATAGAAGACAAAACTACGTCGTTTTGCACATGTATATATTCATCTCTTTCTTCCCAATCCTAAATCTCACGAAATCTCAAAATCACTCAAATGTAGGAAGTTCAAGTGGTAATTTGAATGTTGGCTTTGATGTCTTGGAAGATAGTGACTACCAATTTAGGAAGATGTTTTCCCAACACGTTGAGGAAGAGGATGATTTGGCATGTAAGTCGGAGTTTGATCGGTATTCATTGGATGAGTGTGAAAAAACAATAAAAGATTTTGATATTTTAGGTTGGTGGAAGGTTAATGCGTCCAAATACCCTATCCTCGCAGAGATAGCTCGTGATGTATTTGTCATTCCTATTTTCACTGTTGCTTCTGAATTCGCATTTAGCACCGATAGACGTGTATTGGATTGCTTTAGGAGTTAATTGTCTCCACTTACCACTGAAGCCTTGATTTGCACACACGACTAGATAAAGAAACGCCTAAGCGATGCCGAGTTGGAGGAGTTTTTGGTAGAATTTGATGAGCTAGGTAAATGTTTATAAATTAGTTATTTGCAACTTCATTTAGTTTTCATTATTTATTAATTTATTCTAATTATTTATTCATAGATGTGACTCAACCTTCAAGTTCAAGTGTTGCTTCATCTTTTGCCTAGATGTTTGTTAGTAACGAAGGTTATTATTTTTTGAATTGTCATAGTATTTTAATTACAATACAATTATATTAAGCACATTTTGATATGTGTACATGCTTTTGCCTTAATACTATTATGTTTAATATTATAACTTTTCTTCTTTTGATGTCCACAGGATTTGCTAGAGGACCAAATGAGAGGATTAATGAAGTTTTAATGTTTTATTTGTATCATTTAATGTTTTATTTGAATTTATTTTATATGCTTTGTGTTGAACTTTTTTATATATATATTTTTTTATATGTTGTGACAGTTGTCTGAATTCTGAAATTTTTTTTGTATGTTGGGTTGAATTTTTTTTTTTTTTTTAAAAAAAAAGTTAACCGGTTATGATTTAATATTTAAGGAAATTTTTTTTAAAGTACAAGTAAATGTAAATTTTGAATCAAATATTTTTGATTTTTCAATATGGGCTCTTTTTATAACAATTGGGCCCAAGAAGATATTAAAAATACAAGAAAAAAAAAAAAAAAAAAAAAAAAAGGTTAAAAAAAAGCTCAAAAAAATAAGTCCAAAAAGCCCAAAAAAAAAAAGCTCAATTTTAAAAAAGCGGTTAGAGGCGGTTATCTATTTCGCTAACCGTAGCGGTTAACAGTTGCTGTTAGTAAAATCACCTAACCGCTAAGGCGATTACAGTTAGCGGTTATTGCCATTAACCGCTAACCATAACCACCTTTGCACCCTTAATTTTATTGTGAGAGCTAGTTAGGTGGATCCACGGTTTATTTATCAAACTTTAAAAGTCTAGAGTCGTAAGAATTATGTAGCGATTTGAAAGTTGAGATTAAAAGGGTTGAATTGGAAAATGTGTGTTGGCAGGTGGGCATTAAATGCACAAGGATTTAGATTCAATGGCTCATACCCAAGAGGCATCCTCTCCATTTCATTTAGCTGAATTTGAGGGGAAAATTCACGCGGCAATTAATATGGTTTATAGAAAGTAAAGATTGGGGAAAAGGCAAAAGAAAGGAAAAAACAATGTCATAATGGTTTTTTTTTTTTTTTTCATATATATATATATATATTTTAATGTTTCAATAAATATTAAAAATTCCTCTAGTACAAGTATCACGATTAAGCGCATATATTGACATGAATCTTCCAAGAAAATATGCAAATCTCCGTTAATCACACTCTTAGAAATAGCCGACCACCCTCTCAAAGGGTAAGGAAGTGGTCGAATCATCTCATCTACAATGACCAATACATGTTAACATGGAGTTACTGCTCCTAATCAAGACATTGTGGTTCATGTCAGGCTCATGCTTAATTGCTTAGCAGATAGTTTACTTACTTAGTGTTAGTGGATGGTTTGTTACTATTTTCTACGGAAAAATATATTTTAATCCTCTCAATCATTACATATTTTGCAATTAGGCCTTTAAGTTTTAAAAAATGATATCGTTAAAGGAAAAAGATGGTATAATTTAACAATGACTCAATTTTTTTTTTTTTTCTTGGCTCAGTTGATGTGAAAGTTTATGAAAAAGTATAAGAAAGAAATAAAAAAACAAAAAAAACAATTATGGTTGTTGTGGATAGAATTAGAAAATGTTAGTTAGCCCTCTGCACAAGTTCACCAGAGGGGACAATTTACCTTGACTTGGGTGGGGAGGGGGACAATTTTTCCATTTAAGGTGACAGAGATTTGGAAAAAAAAAAAAATAGAGTCATTGAGGTGCTGGAATATTGGTAGCAAAGATGCTTCCTTGGTAACAAAATGGAGGCACATCTTGTAACGTGGAAATTGAGGCCAGAGTGGAAATGAAGGGGTATTCATGTTTTAGAAGACTATCTTTAGCCACCGACTCCAACCTTCAACACGGCAATCAATCCTTCCATGCCAAAATTATTTGACCACAAAGAAGAGCTCTCAATTTCAACATAAGATAATTATGTGATTGTCCATTTGTAATTATTAAATTTAAAATTTTAATTTTAATTCTCTCTCCCTCCCTATATATATATATATAACACGTGTTACGTTCATCCAAATAAAAAACACTAAATTTCATTAGTAGATTAAGGACATGAATCATGTGTATTTACAAGGTCCATTTGGCAAAGAATTTTGCCAATTTTTATTGACGTTATTCACTTTTTATTGTTATTAAAATTAAAAAAAAAAAAAATTACAAAACAAAATTTTTTTCACTTATTAATAAAAAGCATTCAAAACTTTATTACACCAGTCTCCATGTGCTGGATTTAATGCATTAGCCTTGTGTAATCAGTCCTTGCTGTCGACGTGGAATCAGAGCTCTCTGAACACTAGATTCCATGCATTGAACTTTCAAAGTCCAGTAAATCCGTCATGCGTACTCCAAACTTTGAAAGTCTTTCTTTTCATTTATGGTCTTCCGAGACATTTCAGTTGTACAAGCGAATTTATGGGTAAAAATAAAATGAATGTAAATTTTAGTCTTAGTCAACTACAAACGTGGAGGCACATATATTGCTGTCAAATTGAAAATTCAGGCACTCATCTTTAATGCATTATTCATCACATATTTTCGGAGTGAGGTTTATTGGACTACATATTATACCTAGTGAGGATTAAGATTTAAATTAAAAATTAAAAATAAATTGAGGAATGTGTGGAACACTATCAAGTTGTTTTAGGGTAGCTAAACCACATCAAACTATTTCATGGGTAGTCCACCGCTCTCGAAGAGATGGTTCAATTATTAAAAGAAAAAACTTTTAGAGGGTGTGTTATGAGGGTGACTGACTACTCTAACCAATAGTAATCACATTCTTAGAAGTAGCTGACCACCTCCTCAAAAGATAAAGGAATCGTTAGATCATCCCAGCCGAGTAGTCAATCACGCCTAAAACAAGTGGGGGTGTGGCACATGACAAAAAAAGAATAAAACAATGTAATGATATAATCCTACTTTAACTGAAAGTCTCACCGAATAATGATTGGAATCCAAGTTCAATCGGAGGTTCACTAACCAACAATAGAATTTAGTGAAGTTTCACCACCAAAGCGAAGATTAGTCACACCTCATAAGGGAAAATCTTTTCTCAAAAGTAATTGAAGAATAAATCAAATCGATATCCAATGGAGTACAATAAAACACTTAAATAGAACTCACTAACTATTGTGACTTGTGAGTGTTCTATTTAAAGAAATGTGAATAGATTTACAAGTGAAAGAGAGTTTGTTCAATATAGAAGAGACTCACAAGTGAGAGGGAGATTGTTGTGAGTGCACTTTGTGAGTGTTGAATCCTACATTAAAAATGTATAAAGAAAAATAGTACTTAATACGCATAAGTTGACCCAAGCTCATTAACTTAAGCTTTTGGAGTAATGCTACACTTACTCCCACTTCTTCACATCCATTTTTTCACACCCATATGTGGCTTTTAAATTAACCATTGGATATGAGATGAATCTTTATTAAATTTTAATCTAATTGTGATTTTAAAAGCCATCTATGGGTGTGGTGTTCAAAAATGTACATAAATGTAGTCTTGTAAACATTCTATAACCATTTATCTCCCCAACATTGACTAACCCTAACTTTACCCCTAAGTTGAATGTCTTTGGTTCAAGTCCATTATTAAATACAAATAAATTTGGAACTCTTACTAATTAAATACTTATAGCCTCCGAAATACCACACTAGACTCCAAACACACCTAGAGGGTGGCAAATAGGTGTTTTAATCAAATATAGCAAAATTAAAAATATGAATCATGCAGCAATCAATCACCAAAACAAAGTGATAAATCAATCGACACAAATATTTTAGTGACGAAGAAGAAACTCTTAAAGAACTCTTTAAAAGTAAAACCTCTGAAGGGTAGTCAAACACAGGAAATCACTATAAGAAGATTCAGATTACAGGTACAAGGAAACTTACAACCCTTTGCAAATCCTAGACTCTGTAAAATCAACAAGCTTCTCGCTTGTTTCCTAGCTCGACAATATTCTTGTAGTGCACCTCCTTAACCGGAACCTCCGATTAGCTTCTTGATATTGTTCACAATCTACGATGTAATGAAGGCACAACCTTTTACTTTAGGAGAGACTAACCTAACGCTCAATATCTTAAATACTTTCTTAGCACATGGTATTCTAATGTAGAAATCCTTACATTTTCGTACATAGCAGTTCCCTATATATAGACTACTAGAAAACCAATAACTAATTGAAATGAGAAGAAAACCTAGTATTAATTGAAATATGATTAATTCAGATTTTTCGTTTTTATATTTCAGGACAATTTTGGTATAGTAAACGTCCAAATTATGAAAATTTTATTTCACGGTGATTTGTGGTATTTTGAGTTAACTTTCCAATGTCATTAGTTTCAATACTTGAGCCAAAAGTTGTGGCGAAAATACGGAGACATGGCCATTACAGATGAGCGTATGGGGAAGTTCTTCACAATTATACCTTGATCAAATTGTCCCCAAAATAAATTACATCCAGAATTATTTTGTCACTGAATTAGCCAATTTAAAAACCTAAGAGCCTCATTAATAAGTAAACCTAAATAAAATTAAAAGACCAATTATTTATTGTGTTGTGCCGCATCATGGTGGCCAACCACCCAAAAACTAGTTTACGGTATAATTGAACCATCTCCCTTAAACTTTTTTTGTTTCATTATTATTATTATTATTATTATTATTATTAGGGAAAACTTTACTTACCACCCATAGACTTACGCGCTTTCTACAAACACCCTTCAATGTTCAATGTCTCTCACTTTGGTGTATCCAACTTTCGTTTTGTTTCAAATACCCCCCACCGTTAAATATTGGAGTTAAATAAAACATTATTGTGAGTAAAAGACTTTTATACCCCTAAAATTTTGTAAAATTTCAAATTTATCCTTATTTATATAAAAAATAAAATTATAAAAAATAAGGGCATTTTAGGAATTTCACACCCCTCCGTTAGGATTTAACAGAAAATCTTAACGGAAGAGGGTAAGTGGAAGAAAACTTAAGTTGGATACACCAAAGTGTGAGATTTTGAACATTGAGAGGTGTTTGCAAAAGGCACATAAGTTCATGGGAGGTAAGTGAAATTTTTCCTTATTATTATTATTATTAATGGTTACGTTACATACTCTAAACCATTGATTTATAATGAATGATCTGAATTGAATGAACTGTTAGTCGTGCAATTTTAGAGAATTGAAGAAACCTTAATCCTGATATTTTCAGTAACAATATGAAGAGTGAATGCCTAACCGAATCATGTTGATGTGGAATTAGTGCTCCTAATCAAGACATTGTGGTTCATGTCAGGCTGAGTCTTGTTCGGTTTCTATTATTTCTCCCTCGTGCGACAATAGATAGCTTGTTAATTATTGGGACATCGGTGATACTATTATCAGTTCAGGTTAGTCATATGTTCATGTACTCTTGTTTGCTGCTTAACTTTCTATGGTTCCCTATTGAAGTTTTTTTTTTTTTTTTTTAAGAAATTAATTATATGCTCAAGAAGAAACAAGTTAGAGTAATAGAGCTCACCCGATCTAAAGGCGAATTTTATCCAGAGACGACTTGACTTAAATGTTTTATTGGATGGGTGTTATTGAACGATCACTTCCCAAGTCATCAATCCAAGTCAATGTGAAAATATGGGCCGCCAACATTTATATGGCGATGGTTGAACTTTATAAGCTTTCACACGTTTTCTAATAATGTAAATCTTTTTGTTTTGAGATAATGGTCTTGAAGGCAACACTACACTCAGAGGAAGGAAGGCCTGTTTTTCTCAAACTAAAAAATTTATGCTAATGTGATCAATAATAAATAATAACATGGAAATATGGAAATTTGTTGAGCTGGTTTAATAAATTTTACAAAAATAAATAAAAACAAAAACAAATCCACATTGTGATGTCACCAGTCATGCCTATTCTTCCTCAATTTGACTCGCATTACGAAGGGCCCCCAGTTCTGAAGACTGTCACTAGCCATTGACCTCAACCTTCAAACACGGCAATCAATCCCTCCGTGCAATAATTATTAGACCAAAC
Source organism: Corylus heterophylla (assembly GCA_016403345.1). Taxonomy (NCBI): domain Eukaryota; kingdom Viridiplantae; phylum Streptophyta; class Magnoliopsida; order Fagales; family Betulaceae; genus Corylus; species Corylus heterophylla. Next base: position 20,661,951 of record CM028144.1, on the reverse strand, counting down.
AAAGACCACAAGTAAAATATTAGATTTCAACAAGAATACCAAGAACACACAATCGATGACATAGATAACTAATAATAAAAAATAAAAAGCTTCACTGGATTAGTATATAAGATTACTGACCATATGGAATAAATTAATATTTTTTCAGATGAACATTGCAATATGAAAATATCAAAACTGACTACTTTGGTGAAAAATATACTTTAACTTTATGAATTATTACTTATTTTGCAATTACGCCTTTAAATTTTAAAAAGTGACATCGTTAAACTTATACATCTTTTATCTTTTGAGAGGAAAAGTATGGTATAATTTAACAATAACTCAAATGCTTTTTCTTTTCTTTTCTTTCTTGGTTCAGTTGAGGTGAAAGTTTATGAAAAAGTATAACAAAGAAATAAAATACAAAAAAACAATTATGGTTGTTGTGAATAGGCCTCTGGACAGGGTCACAAGGTGGGGACAATTAATCTTGACTTGGGTGGGGAGCAGTAGAGGTCATTTTTCCATTTAAGGTGATAGAAAAAAAAAAATCTGGAGGTGCTGGAATATTGGTAACAAAATGGGGGCACATCACTGTAAAGTGGAAATTGAGGCCACCAATTCATGTGAGAGTGGAAATTAAGGGGAAGGGTCCCTAGCTAGTTTAGAAGACTTGTCTGTAGCCACTGACTCAAACCTTCAAACACGGCAATCAATCGGATCCCTCCATACCATAATTATTGAACCACAAAGAAGAGCTCTCAATTCCAAGATAAGATAAATCAACTTATGAGAAAGAATACCACCAACACACGAGGATATACATAACTAATAACAATAACTTCACAAGATTAATATATATATAAGATCACAATTACCATATCTAATAAATTAATATTTATTCAAATGAACATTGCAATATGAAAACATTAAAACTAACGGGAATATGTGCCCCTTCAACAACAAAATGACAATTTCTTAAAATTTGATTAGTGAAAAAAAAAATCATAAAAAGTTTCTCAGGTTTCGTTTTTCTTTTTGTTGTGTTCTCTTGATCAATTCGGTTCAACTTTCCATTAATGTTTTTATTTTTTATTTTTTAATGTAATTACCATTCTTCCGCACATTCTAACTTTGTTAAAAAAAATTATTCATTTAATTAGTAATTTATATTATGATCCATTCTCTATCATAGTACTATCTTATAAATGGACCTGCACTTACTCTAAGTCTCTAAGCTCCTCTTTACTGTTTTGCCAAAAATCTAGTTAGGTGGACCCTCGGTGGTTCACACTTTGAAAGTCTGGAGTTGTAAAAATTATGGACGGTTATTTGGATTAAATTCGGGGAGATTGGAAGGTTGAGATTAGAAGGGTTGAATTGGAAAAAGGGTGTTGGCACTCGCAGGTGGGCATAAATGCAGTGGCGGAGCCACGTTGCCCCTTGGGGGTGCCACGGCACCCCCACGGATTTAAATTTTTTTTTTTTTTTTTGGTTTTAGCCCACGGCACCCTCAAAATAAAAAATAAAGAAAAAAAAAATCTTTTTACAAAAAATTCTATTCTTTTTACCCTCAAAATTCTTTTTTGTTTTAACTCACAGCACCTTCAAAAATTTGTTTTAACCCACGGCACCCTCAAAAAATTCTAGACAATTTTTTTTTTTGTTTGTATTTTTATCTTTTTGATATAATGTCGACATATTACATTTTTAATATATCAATTTGAGCACATATTTATGAACTTTTATAGATATTTTTTGTAATACATATATTGTGTGAATTACCAAATTCTTAGGGTAAAGAAAATTTTTAAGACGCAAAAAAAAATTTAGTGTCACATCCAATATAAAATGACTGACTCCACCACCTATAGTGGAGGACTTCTTTCGTGAGGCACAAAACAGTGGAGGACTTCTTTCGTGCATATACTTTTCACAGTCCTCTTTCGTGCATATCCTTTTCACAGGGATAGTGGAGGACTTCTTTTTTAAAAGTCATGTCCAATACGATTATTGCAGTAAAAGATAATTTCAAGAAATGAGTGATAACAGGAGACCAATGCCACTCACGTTTATTCTATTCACATACCAACACAACTTGTCAAACAAGGGAATGAAATGTGTGTATATAATTGGTTCACTTTCCGTTTGTTAAAGGCTTTAGAGGTTTTAGTGGAAATATATTTTTTTGACGTAAAAAATATATATAAGATTTTTTTTTTTTTTTTTTGGAAAAATGAAAAAGTATGGATGTTTTGTATGAAAAAGTGAAAATTTTTTGTTTTGTAATGATTTTTTTTTAACAGTAATAAAAAGTGATTGGTGTAATATAAAAAGTAAGAATGTTGAAAAAATGAAAAAGTAAGATAATAGTATCAAGTCTCAAAGGCCTTTGCCAAATGAAACCTAGGAGTTGTTTGTTATCAATTTGTGGAAAAAAAAAAAAGAATAATAATTAGTATAGAAAAGTAAAAATAATGATATTGATAAGTGAAAATTTTTGTTTTGTAATGATTTTTTTATTTGAATAGTAGTAAAAAATAAATGATATGATATAAAAAGTAAATCAGTGGCGGAGCCACGTTGCCCCTTGGGGGTGCCGATTTTAATTTAATTTAATTATTTTATTTTTGGTTTTAACCCACGGCACCCTCAAAATAAAAAATAAAAAATAAAAAAAATCTTTTTACAAAAAAATCTATTCTTTTTACCCTCAAAATTCTTTTTTGTTTTAACTCACGGCACCTTCAAACAATTGTTTTAATCCACGGCACCCTCAAAAAATTCTAGACATTTTTTTTTTTTTTTGATATAATATCGACATGTTATATTTTTAATATATCAATTTGAGCACATATTTATGAACTTTTATAGGTATTTTTTTGTAATACATATATTGTGTGAATTACCAAATTTTTAGGGTAAAGAAAATTTGTAAGATGCAAAAAAAAATTTTAGTGGCACCCCCAATATAAAATGGCTGGCTCCGCCATTGCATAAATGCACAAGGATTTAGACTCAATGGGTCATTTTGAAGGGGATTGATTAATCAAGGGCACAGATGAATGTTATTTTCAAAGGGGCAATAGATGGAGCTCAAAGAGAATGGTATTTGGCACTTAATGTTGAAGGAAGAGAGCAAAGAGAGAATAGGATCCTCTCCAGTTTAAAATAAACTGGAAAATATCCAGTTCATGGCCAAAATTTCTTCTTAGAAATTTTAGAGCCACAAATGGGACACTTGTTTCACTAAAAAATAAAACAATAACAGAATATTATTTCATATTAAAAAATAACAAAAAAATAAAGGGTGGTTGGCCACCTCATCTTGGCCATAAGGGTTGGCCAGACCACCCTATTTTAGTTGGGAGCCACCCCAATGGGCTTGGGGGTGGTTCGGCCACTCCCAAGGACCAAACAATTTTTTTTTTTTTTTTTTTTTTTAAGATTTGGCTGTTGGGGGTGACCGGCCACCCCATTATTTTTAATTTTTAATTATTTTTAAAATATATATAATATATTTTTATTTTTTTATTAATGGGACAAATGTCCAATTTATTGCCTCAAGATCTCTCTAGAGAGATTCTGGCCATTAACTGGATACTCTCCAGTCCAAAATGGACTGGAGAGGATCTGATCCAAAGAAAGAGAGGATTGAGATCCCAAAATTTTTAAAAATGACCTAAATTTCCTCCAAATTAAATTTCATTCAATCTACTTCAATATGGGACAATTAAGTGCCATATCTCACATATTTTTTTAAAAAAATTTAAGAGTTATTTGTTGACATTCTACTAACTTAAAACCTATTTCTTGATTGAACAATCACTTCCCAAAAAGATCCACTAGCATTGAATAACTCCATTATGATTTTATTTTAATTAGGAAAAACCAACACAATGGGTGAAAGTTGCTGCTTTAGGTCAGATTCCAAAAGCAAGGCTCATTGTTTGAGCGAGAAGCTAGTACTAAAATTCTTTCTTATAAAAATGGACAAAGTTTTCTTGAAAACTAGGTTGGAGAAAATTTCTCAAACCTAATTTATAAAAATGACATGTGTTCCTTGAACATGTGAAAATCACATGTTTTTTTAATAGTAGGGACAATGTTGGAATAAATTATATTAAAAATTCATGTGCATCTTACATGCTATTAAAAAAAATGGACACATGTCATTTTTATAGATTAGGTTAGAGAAAATTCATCCAACCCAATTTGAAGGAAAACTTTGTCCTTTAAAAATTACTTAAGTCTCCAACTTATGACTTGACCTCTTTTAGTTTGGACACATCCCACCCAAACAGAAAATACCCAAATGGTACTTTCGAAAATTACCATTGATGGGTTGATTAGATCATCACATTTCATTTATAGTAGTATTAGAGTAGTACCATCAATTTTTACTATAAATTATTTACAAGTTGATATGAAAGTTTATGTGATACTTATAATGTCACTCCTTAAAATATGAACTGCCACGAGATTGTCTATAGTTTTCGAATCCAATCTCAATTAGACAATCTTCTGGCATGTCAATTTTACAAAACCAATCTCAATTTACCAAGTCAGCCTTAGATAGAATTGCCTATCAAATGGTGAATTCAGTTGCCATGTATATAAACTACAAAAGTAAGTCATCGAACAAAATCAAAAGTTTGTTTTCTTTTTGAATGTAGTCGTTGAGTTACCCAGTGCTGCCTTCGAATCTTCCATGTGCGAATCACTCATCTCACGCAAGTCTTTTGTTTTAAAAAAAAAAAATCATTTATAACTTTAATAGGATTTTACATTTACCAAGGCTCTAGCTACAAGCCTACGATCTACGCCTAGAAGAAGGAAAAAAAAAATTAAGAATAAGCACCTATTTTGGTTTTCACATTAAACATTCAAAATTAAATATTTGAATTAGGATAATTAAATTCTCTTTATCAACCATGTTACATTAATAGGACACGGCTTAATAGTGATTCAGCAAATGAAGACACAATCCAATATTATAGACACGTACACGTCTCTTCACATGAGAAAATAATTTTTTGGACAAACAACTTTTTCTGTGGACCCATTAATCATGGATTTGGAAATGAAACCGTCAAACTTATATATATATATATATATAGAGGGAGAGGCTTACATACGGTCCTTTTAAACTATCGCAATCTGCGGTAGTTTAAAAGGACCGCTAAGATCTTCTAAAGAAAATTTAAACCCAAAACTGCAGTGCAACGACTCTACCCAAAAATGGAGTCCTCGCCTCTGCCCAGAAGTCTGCAATGTTGACCAGTCGTGCAATAAGCCAATAAGGTGCACAGTGAAGAGCGCAATGGGAGATGGGCCACACTGTTTTGGTTGATTTTGGCATGTCTTGCCATTATGAATGATGATGGTGCATTGGAAATTTGGTTTTGTTTGGTTTTGTTTGACCAGTCGTCCTCATTTCATTTATGACTTCAAACAAACACCCCATGTCCTACTCTCTTTTCATTTTCAAAATTCAAATTTTCAATCAAAGATCTCAGCGGTCCTTTTAAACTACCGCAGATTGCGGTAGTTTAAAAGGACCGTATGTAAGCCTCTCCATATATATATATATACGAGAGGCCTTTCCCTTCGGTGTACACTGGTTTATTATATAGTTACAAAATAATGAAACAATTTTTGTCAAGAATGGAGTGGCCTAGTTTTGTGAAAGCTTTGCTGTGGGGTTTACTTGTGTTTCTTCAATTTCATCAGGACAGAGGCTGCTTCCATGAAGAGAGGATTGCTCTGCTTGAGCTGAAGGCGTATCTGAAATCCAATATTATTCATGCAGATGTTCTTCCCTCATGGATGGACGACGCAAAGAGTGATTGTTGTCGTTGGGAGAGGGTCACGTGCAACTCCACCAACTCTCACGTCATCAACCTTTCCCTCTACAACTTAAACCATGATCCTAATTACTATGGAAATCGTGATCACTATTATTACAGTCAAGATGAAGATAGTTATGATGAGAACCGTTGGTTGCTAAACGTGTCAATGTTGGTGCCATTGAAGGAGCTAAAAAGTCTGAATCTATCCGCCAATTCAATTGGTGGTTGCCTACCAAATGAAGGTATATTCTCTCCCGCCCCTCTGCTTTTCCTTTCTTATGCATACATACCACCGACCCCCTCCATAAAAAACAGGGGCAGATCGAAGAATTATATTATGAACGTCTTTATTCTAGCTAATTCCCTCCACCCAAAAAGAAATAAAAAGCGAAAAGATTTCCTTGAGCCCTTTTGTTCTCTTGGGTGATAAAATTAAGAATTGCAGGGGTCGGATTTACCTCTTTAATTACAAATATTAATTTATAAAGTTTTATAATTGGTATTTTCTGTTGAATCACGGCTGTCCCGCGTGATTCTGAATTATATTAATAATTACAGCCAGGGGTCGGACCTTCTTCAGCCTTGGAGTTGGAGTATACACATATATATTGTTGGGAAATTAGACGCCACTAATTCCTCTTTAGGATCTCGGGATCCAATCGGTCAAGAAAAACAACAATACACAAGTACGGTAAATAATATTTTACCAAAGATACAGCTCAGTATGTTCTCAGGTAAGATTGGAGGAGTCACACCGGTCTCACTTAAAATCCAATCTTTCTCGATGAAACATACACGTGTACTGATTAGTACTATAAACATGCACAAACATACACAAGACAAGAAATTTATACGTGGTTCGGCCAATACTGTCTACATCCACCGAGTTGCAGAGATTTCACTACTTTGGGAGAAAATAACGGGGAGACTTTACAAGAGATATTTCAGAGAGAGATTGCACACAACTCTTATTTGTTGTGATCTGCAATTCTTATATGCCTAACACTAGACTTATCTCTCTATACCTTTTTCTCTCAACCTTTCTTTCTTTTTCTCTCTCTATACTTTTCTTGTCTTAGCACTATGAAACAATGAAGCTTGATGCTCCTTATATAGGTATAGAAGGGTTGGTGAGAATGGTTGGTGAGAATGGTTGGTGCAACAACCATGTACTATTCATTCGACGGCTTGGTTGGTGCAACAACTTTTACTATTCCTTTGACGTCTTCTAGAAGATACTACCGTAGTTTACTCATTTGACTCCATTTTTCAACAATCTCCCACTTAGAGTCTAATGAGTTTGAATCTCAACAATCTCCGCAATTCCCTCTTCTGCAACTCGTCCACTTGTCCTCAAGCTTGAAGACCAACCAAGTTGAGCACAACTTCGCTTTCTATAGTACTGTTTTGGTTAACATGTCACCGGATTCTGCGCCTTGGATCTTCTCAAGTATCAACACCTCATCTTCTAGAAGTGATCTGACGAAATGATACCGAAGTCCAATGTGCTTGGTTCTTGAATGAAATGCTGAATTCTTTGCTAAGTGTATCGCACTCTGGCTATCACTGTACAAAACATTCTTATCTTGTCTGAAACCCATTTCTGCCAACAATCCCTGTAACCAAATCATCTCTTTGCTTGCCTCGATTCAGCCACGTGCTACTGCAGCGTAGTGGATAAAGCAACAACCTTTCAGATCTGCGAAATCCAACTCACTGCAAGAGTACCTCTTCGTGAAAACATATCCGTAGTGCTCCTCCCGTGATCTACCTCTCCAAAGAAAGTCTGCATCTACAAACCCTTGTAGTTTTAGCTCGCCATTTCTAAAACATAGGCTTCATTAGTTGTACCTCGTAGATACCTTAGTATCCACTTCACCGCCACCAAAGTGTTGCTTCCTGTGTTTTGACATGAATCGCTCACGCCTCCCATGCATGAGCTATATCTGGTCTCGTGCAAACCATGGCATACATCAAACTTCCAATGGCTGAGGCATATGGAACCTTAGCCATGAAGTCCTTCTCTTCTTCTGTCTTGGGGGACTGATCCTTGGATAGCCGAAAGTGACTAGCCAAGGGTGTACAAACTGGCTTAGCATTATTCATGCTGAACCTTTTCAGAATACGGCCAATGTACTCCTTTTGAGACAATCGCAAAGTACCCATTTGCTTGTCCCTACTTATTCTCATCCCAAGAATTTGCTTCGCTGCGCCCAAATCCTTCATGTCGAACTCACTCGATAGTTGCTTCTTCAACTTCTGGATTTCATCCATATCCGAACTTGTTACTAACATGTCATCGACATATAGTAACAAAATAACGTAATTGGATTCAAACCTCTTGAAGTAACAACAATGGTCAGCGTTGCATTTGTTGTAGCCATGCCTCTGCATAAACCCATCAAACTTTTTGTACCATTGTCTTGGGGCTTGCTTCAGGCCGTACAAGCTTTTAGTCAATTTGCACACAAGTTTCTCTTTCCCTTTGACTGGAAAACCCTCCGGTTGCTGCATGTAAATCTCCTCCTTTAGGTCTCCATGGAGGAAAGCAGTCTTCACATCTAACTGCTCTAGGTGCAACCCCTCTCTGCAACAATGCTTGAATCAAGCGAATGGTATTGAGTTTCAACCGGTGAAAAAATGTCGGTGTAGTCAATTCCTTCTTTCTGCTGAAAGCCTTTGACCACCAATCTTGCCTTGTGTCTCTTGGAACCATCATGTTCCTCTTTGACTCTATATACCCATTTGTTGTGTAGAGTCTTCTTTCCCACGGGTAACTTAGCTAGCTCCCATGTTTTGTTAGAGATGAGAGACTTCATCTCATCCTTCATTGCAAGCTCCCACTGGCTCGAGTCCTCTACCTGACATGCTTCATCATAGCATTCAGGTTCTCCACCATCTGTTAATAATGAAAAGTTCATGTACTTCTGCTTGGTACATGTGGACGAGCAGACCTTCTAGGTGCAAGCGTAGGAGTTGGATCTTGTGGTGCTTGTTGTTCTGCAGGTTCTTCAGGCTCTTCAGGCTGAGGATCCTCACCAACTTGTTGCACCGGACTACTTTCTGGAAGATCATCCAACTCAACATACATATGATCATCTTGTACTGGACTAGTAGGTTGTGCAGCACCTCTATCCTTGTACATTACCTTCTCATTGAAAACCACATCTCTACTTCGAATGATTTTCTTATTTTGGTCATCCCAGAGTCGATAACCAAACTCGTCTCCTCCATATCCAATGAAGATGCACTTTAGTGACTTAGGGTCTAGCTTTCCCCTCACATGGTCACTAATGTGCGTATAAGCAATGCAACCAAAAACTTTTAACCATGAAAGATTTACCTTCTTTCCGCTCCATACCTCCTCCGGTATGCGTTGCTCCAATGGCAATGATGGTCCTCGAATAATGAGGTAGGTTGCTGTGTTGATTGCTTCAGCCCAAAACTGCTTGGGTAGGCCTGACTGAATGCGGATGCTTCTGGCTCTTTCTGTCAGTGTTCGGTTCATCCTTTCTGCCACCCCGTTCTGCTGTGGGGTTTTTGGAACAGTCCGTTCTAAACGGATCCCATTCTCGAAACAGGACGTTTTGAACCCGGTGTCCTCGTACTCTCCACCGTTGTCAGATCTTAGCTTCTTGATCTTCAAGCCTGTCTCGTTCTCCACCATGGCCTTCCATTTCTTGAATACTTCGTGACACCTCCGATTTACGTCTCAAGAAATAAACCCATACCTTCTGGAATGGTCATCAATGAAAGTCACAAAGTATGACTTTCCGCCAATGGACGAGATGCAGTGGCCCTCACATCTGTGTGAACTAGCTCCACTTCTCATTTCGAGGGTTACGCCACCCGTTTTGAAACTCACCCGTTTCGCTTTGCGAAAATGCAATTTTCACAAAGTCGATATTAATCGACTTTAACATTGGTAGCTTCCCCAATGAGTGCAAAACTTTGAGCCCTTTTTCACTCATGTGCCCTAGCCTTTGGTGCCACAGATCTGCTTTAGCACTTGCATTCGCAACAGCAATAGTATCCCTCATATCTGTGGTCATATAGAGGGTACCAGTCTTTTCACCTTGAGCTATCATCATAGCCCCAAATGTGACCTTCCACTTACCTCTGTGGAAGTGAATGCCATGCCCTTCATCATCAAGCTGTCCCACAGAGATCAGATTCTTCTTCAGCTCTGGAACATGCCTGACTTTCTCCAACTTCCATACTGAATCTGCATGTATTCTGATCCGAACATTTCCCATGCCCACAACATCCAGCGCCGTACCATCAGCTAGATATACTTTCCCGAAATCTCCACTAACATAGTTTCCCAAGATTTTGCGTATCATTCGTTGTATGAAAGGAAGCTCCGAGTCTAACACCCAAGAATCAAAGGGATCACAACCGAGAGGATCGGGGCCTCTTAAGCTCATCCGCCACCACGTTTGCGAGTCGCTTGTTGCCTCCTTTTCCGGAGCTTTACATTGATTTTTGTAGTGACCCGTCTTGCCACAATTCCAACACTCAATAGTTTTTGAGCTGCTCTTGTTGTTGGAATTTCTTGGATACCTTGATTTTGACCTGCCGGCCCTTGATCTCGACCTTCCATGCCCGTTGCCTCTGTTTGATCTTCTGCCTCTACTTTCCACATTCAAAGCAGATCCGGAAGTGGACTTATCATCTGCCTTCTTCATGGTCGCATGAGAGATGATGTCTTGCACAATCTCATTGAACTTGAGAGTTGTCTTTCCAAACATGAGCGTGGTGACAAAATGCTCATAAGAATCTGGAAATGATGCAAGCAATAACAAGGCTCGATCTTCTTCACTGAATTGAACATCTATCCGATTCAAGTCGTTGATCAAAGCGTTGAAGATGTTGATATGCTTCATCACGTCCTCGCCTTCCTTCATCTCCAGTTTGAAGAGTTTCTTCTTGAGGAAGAGCTTATTTGACAAGGATTTCCCCAGATATATGGCTTCTAGCTTGTCCCACATATCTTTGGCAGAGATTGCTGATATCACATGATTTAACACATCATCTGTGATATACATCTCAATGGTAGAGATTGCCCGTTGATCGATATCTGACCACTCGGGGTCAGTTATGCCCTCCGGTCTCTCTTCTAAGGCAACTAGCAGCCTTTGTTGAATAAGAACGCCACGCATCCGCCTTTGCCATAAGCCAAAATTGATCTTCTCATCAAATGGCTTTATTTCAACTTTCATAGATCCGCCTGATCCATAATTTGGACTCCACTTCTTTGAACTGTCACTTGAAGAAGGAACTTCATGAGTGGTTTCGGGGGTTTCTTGAGACATCCTTCTTGTTGTATAAACTTGACGCTATTGCTCCCACTCGAACGGAACACAAACCGAGCTCTGATACCAATTGTTGGGAAATTAGACGCCACTAATTCCTCTTCAGGATCTTGGGATCCAATCGGTCAAGAAAAACAACAATACACAAGCACGGTAAATAATATTTTACCAAAGATACAGCTCGGTATGTTCTCAGGTAAGATTGGAGGAGTCACACCGGTCTCACTTAAAATCCAATCTTTCCTCGACAGAACATACACGTGTACTTTTGATTAGTACTATAAACACGCACAAACATACACAAGACAAGAAATTTATACGTGGTTCGGCCAATACTGCCTACATCCACCGAGTTGCAGAGATTTCACTACTTTGGGAGAAAATAACGGGGAGACTTTACAAGAGATATTTCAGAGAGAGATTGCACACAACTCTTCTTTGTTGTGATCTGCAATTCTTATATGCCTAACACTAGACTTATCTCTCTATACCTTTTTCTCTCAACCTTTCTTTCTTTTTCTCTCTCTATACTTTTCTTGTCTTAGCACTATGAAACAATGAAGCTTGATGCTCCTTATATAGGTATAGAAGGGTTGGTGAGAATGGTTGGTGAGAATGGTTGGTGGGAATGGTTGGTGCAACAACCATGTACTATTCATTCGACGGCTTGGTTGGTGCAACAACTTTTACTATTCCTTTGACGTCTTCTAGAAGATACTACCATAGTTTAGTCATTTGACTCCATTTTTCAACATATATTGTCAGTCTGAATGGTTAAGCATCACATTTTACTGATGTTGTTGTCTGTGAATTTGATAGTGCTTGGATAAATTCCACTCCAAGAGGGACCATATTGATGGAAAAAAAGTGAAAGACCTCCAGAAAAATAAAATGAGATCAGGAGGCCTTTTGACAAGCTACGAGGTCTTTTTTACAATAAAGCTATATATATGGTTACAATGTCATAAAGACAAATATAAAAATCTTATAATCAAGTCATATTTATAACTTTAACATTCACTAACTCATGTTTAAACTTCAGTTATAGAATAGATTTGCTCCAAGCACTAACTCGATACATAGGTAGTTCATATTCCTAACTTTGATTTTCTCGGTCATGGGAGTAAAACCTCACACCGAAACTAATCATCTTCGACTCAAAGGTCGGATAAAAACTTGCACCCTAGAGATTGCTCATGAAAGTATATCTAAGGAAAAGTCAAACCCATATTCAAAAAATAAAAAGCCAGCAAATAGCTACAACAATGGGCAAGGGAGGCGGCGCAGACCGCCAGCAGATGATGGACGAGATGGAGCTGTTTTGCACCAATGGGCAGCTGAGGAGCCAGGAGCACGTTTGGCGACACGTGGTTGAGCGAAACCAGTTAAGTAGACTAAATCTAGATTTGAAAAGCTAGATCTAAAGCCCAATTGATTATGGGGAAGA